>JASAND010009109.1:0-73848 GCA_030248195.1 Trissonchulus latispiculum | reverse complement strand
CTGATTCGTGTAGTGCGTATCGAGAGCTCTCAATAGAGTACCATATTGACCATATTTAGAGTTGTTTAGATTTTTTGTCATTTTGGTAGATTTTTCCCATTTTTGACCCCTTTGAAGCTCCGTAACTCAATTTTAGTACATTTTGACGACTCGGCCCTATTACAACTTTTAATCCACTCACCTAGAGCTTTCGAATGAGCCCCATATTGGGCGGTTTCCGATACTTTCAATTTTGAGCCATTTTGTCCGATTTTGCCCATTTTTGACCTTTTTGAAGCTCCGTAACTCAATTTTCGTACATTTTGACGACTCGGCACTATTACAACTTTTAATCCACTAACCTTGAGCTTTCGAATGAGCCCCATATTTGGCGTTTTCCGATAGTTTCTATTTTGAGCCATTTTGTCAGATTTTGCCCATTTTTGACCTCTTTGAAGCTCCGTAACTCAATTTTCGTACATTTTGACGACTCGGCCCTATTACAACTTTTAATCCACTCACCTAGACCTTTCGAATGAGCCCCATATTGGGCGGTTTCCGATGCTTTCAATTTTGAGCCATTTGCAGCATCACCGTATCGAGTACTTTCGCATACCGCAACGGGGGAGCCCCCGTGCTTCAGTCAACACTTCACTCCCCACCCCCAACCCACACCTCAAATTTCAGCCCAATCGGTCAGCCCTAGCAAAAGTTAGAGGGGGGACAGGTGTAAGTACGAGATGAATAATAAATAATAATAATAATAATAATAATAAACGGACATACCCAGATGAAAGGGTTGCCTTTTTTTGTGTAAAAAGCGGCAACCCAATAAATAATAATAATAATAAATAACGGACATACCCAAGTTAAAGGGTTGCCTTTTTTGTTGAAAAGCGGCAACCCAATAAATAAATAAATAAATAAATAAAGAAACTTAGCCATATCAAAGGGTTGTCTTTTTTAAAAAAATGCGACAACCCAATAATAATAAATAATAAATAACGGACATACCCAAGTTAAAGGGTTGCCTTTTTGTTGAAAAAGCGGCAACCCAATAAATAAATAAATAAACATTAACATAACAAATGGTTGACATTTTTTAAAAAAAATTAGACAACCCAATAAAAAAAAAAAGAAACTTATAAATATCAAAGGGTTGTCTTTTTTTAAAAAAATGCGACAACCCAATAATAATAATAAAAAAACGGATACCCAGATGAAAGGGTTGCCTTTTTGTCTAAAAAGTGTAAGTAACCCAATAAATCCTACCGGCATCAACGGGTTATCGCAGCCATTTTCCCGTTATCTAAAGGGCCAAAAACTCAGTTTTGGTATATACATTTTCAGAACTTGGTTCTATTGCAACCTTCTTCCTACTCGTTGAGTGGCTTTCAAATGAGTACCATATCGACTAGTTTTGAGACAATTTTTAAAAATTCCGATTTTCCGGGAATTCCCGGATTTTCGGTTTTTCGGATTGAACTTTCTGCTAGGGGCATTTTCTAAAAATTTTCAAGAATTTTTTTCATTTTCATTTTCTTTTTCAATTTCAAGAAGCAAAGTTGCTCAGCTCGACGAGCTCTTTCATTTGAGCCCCATATATTGACGACTTTTAGGAAAATTTTTCAAAAAATCCGGAATTTTCCGGGCCGAATATCTCGAAATCCGTAAATTTTCCGGAAAATTAGATTCCAGTTTCGAAATCAGCGTGGTCGACTTACCCTATGACCAACTTTTAAGCAAAAATCGGAGACAAAAAATTTTTCCAAGTTCAAAATCCGAGTTCTCGGGAATTCCCGGATTTTCAGTTTTTCGGCTATAACTTTCGCTAGACACATTTCCGGAAAATGTCGCAAGAAGGAAAGTTGCTCAGCTCAACGAGCTCTTTCATTTGGAGTACCATATTGACCTCTTTTGAAGAAATTTTTCAAAATCCGGAAATTTTCCGGGGCGACTATCTCGGAAATCCGGAAATTTTTCCGGAAATTTCGATTTCAGTTTCGAAATCAGCATGGTTGAATTACCCTATGACCAACTTTTGAGCGAAATCGGAGACAAAAAAAAAATTTTACGTTTCTCTTGGTCCCCCCCTTACCATTCTTTAAAATTCCGGTAGCCGCCATTTCCGGAATCGGGGAGATACCAAACTACCCGCACTTCCGGTACCACTTTACGTCTACCCCCAACTGCCACCTGAAAATTTCAGCCCGATCGGTCCAGCCAATCACGAGTTAGGGGGGGGGGACACGATTGTCAAGAAATAAATAATAATAATAAAATAAAAAAGGCTAATGCAAGAACGGACATGCCCACGATAGGTTGCTCTGTTTATTTTTCTGCCATAACGTGCGCTAGACGCATCCTCAGAAACTGTTGCAACAAGGAAAGTTGCGCAGCTCGAAAATACTCTTTCGTCTGATCACAAGATCGAACACTTTCAGAGAAATTTTTTCAAAATCCTGGTAATTTTCAGGGCGAATATCGTGCTATTCCGCAAATTTTTCCTGAAATTTCGATATCAGTTTCGAAATCAGCGTGGTCAAGTTACCATATGACCAACTTTTGAGCGAAATCGGAGACAAAAATTTTTCGACCCAAAATCGGATTTCCGTGAATTCCCGGATTTTCAGTTTTTCGGACATAACTTTCGCTAGACGCATCTTCGGAAAATGTCGCAAGAGAAAAGTTGCCCAGCTCGACGAGATCTTTCATTTGAGCTCCATATCGACCACTTTTGGAGAAATTTTTCAAAATCCGAAATTTTCCGGGTCGAATATCTCAAAATCCGTAAATTTTCCGGAAAATTCGATTTCAGTTTCGAAATCAGCGCGGTCGAGTTACCCTATGACCAACTTTTGAGCGAAATCGGAGACAAAAATTTTTGACCAAATTTTGGATTTCTGAAATTTCTCCTTGGTCCCCCCTTGCCATTCGAAAAATTCCGGATCCGCCATTCCCGGAATCCGGGGTGGTATCGGACTGCCCAACTGAGGATCCAACGTCCAAGTGAATATCTTCAAAATGAGGTATCAAACTAATTCCCTGTACCCCTTCCCAATCTCGAGATCTAGGGGGGATGACAGACGGATAATAAATAAATAATAACGCATACAAAGGGTTGTCTTTTTTAAAAATGCGCCCCAATAACTAGCGAAGTTGCGAGAATGGTTTGCCTCGGCATTTTCCCTTTGGGGGGACGGATTTTCAGAAGAATGCAACAGTATTTTGTTCGTATTTTTCGCTACACGCATTTCCCGAAAATGCCGCAAGCAGAAAAGTTGTTCAGCTCGACGAGCTCTTTCAATTGAGTACCATGTTGACCACTTTTGAAGAACTTTTTTAAAATCCGGGTTTTCGTGAATTCCCGGATTTTCAGTTTTTCGGCTGTAACTTTCGCTAGTCGCATTTCCGGAAAATGACGCAAGCAGAAAAGTTGATCAGCTCGACGAGCTCTTTCAATTCAGTACCATCTAGACCACTTTTGAACAAATTTAAAATCCGGGTTTTCGTGAATTCCCGGATTTTCAGTTTTTCGGCTGTAACTTTCGGTAGGCGCATTTCCAGAAAATGTCGCAAGAAGGAAAGTTGCTCAGCTCGACGAGCTCTTTCATTTAAGTACCATATCGACCACTTTCGGAAAAATTTTTCAAAATCCGGAATTTTCCGGGTCCAATATCTCGAAATCCGTAAATTTTCCGGAAATTTCGATTTCAGTTTCGAAATCAGCGCTATCGAATTACCCTATGCCCAACTTTTAAGCGAAATCGGGGACAAAAAATTTTTACGTTTCCCTTGGTCCCCCTTACCATTTTAAAAAATTCCGGGAGCAGCCATTCCCGGAATCCGGGAAATACCGAACTGTCCGCGCTTCAGTCAACACTTCACCCCACCCCAAACCTCCACTGAAAATTTCAGCCCAATCGGTCCACCCAATCAAAAGTTAGAGGGGGGGACAGGGGGTGGTAACGAGATGAAGAATAATAATAATAATAATAACTAGCGACTGCGAGAGTGTGTTGCCCACCTGCAAATTCCATTTGGGTCAGAGCTTTATTTCCTAAGACTTCGATAGCCTCTCGTTCAAGAAATGGGTTCTTCTGTTATATGATTGGTTTTATTCGAATACAATAATGACGACAACTTTATCCTAAAATGGTTGCCCTTAAAAGGGCAGTTGGGATAAGTGATTTTTATATAACACTTTGTTAATACTGCTTCATACAAATGGTTGCCCTTAAAAAGGCAGTTGGGATAAGTGATTTTCCAATTACACTTTGTTAGCACGACTTCATACAAATGGTTGCCTTTAAGCAGAAAGTTGGGATAAGTGATTTTTCAAGTATACCTTGAATATATGCTGCTTCATACAAATGGTTGCCCTTAAGAAGGCAGTAGGGATAAGCGATATTTTGACTAAACGTCGATTGCAGATTTGAAATCTGCGTCCTCGAATCACCCTAGGACCGACTTTTCAGCCACATCGGAGACAAAAAGTTTTTGACCATTTTTGACACCTTCATCTGAAAATGGTTGCCCATAAAAGGGCAGTTGGGATAAGCAATTTTCAACTTAATATCGCTAAAAGTTACTTGATATACCATTCTAAGCCGTGTCCTAGCAAATACACCGGCTCATCTTGACTAACGAGTTCGAAGAACAACTGATAATAGGCGTTTCCAGAGAACCAGAACCACCACTTTCGATTTTTAAAAATTTAAATTTTAAATTCCCTGTCCTGGTCGACTGGGTGGAGATAGAGCGATGAAATTGACGGATGCACACCTTCTTTTCACGCTCTTCAAAATGAGATATTAACCAACCCTGTACCCCTTCCCAATCTCGAGATCTAGGGGGGGGACACCCACCTGCTAATAATAATAATAATAATAATAATAATAAGTCAAAAGGCATCAAGTGGTTCCCGCCCGTCATTTTTCCGTTTATATACAAAATGGTTTCATTTTTAGGAAAAGTATTGCGATTGAGCCTTTTGCGTCTATAACAACTTTTTATCTACTCAGCGAGACCTTTCGAATGACACCGGTTTCGACCGGATCCGACAATTTTCTATTTTGTCCCATTTTGACCGATTTTGGCCATTTTTGACCCATTTGAGGCTCCGTAACTAATTTTTCCTACATTTTGACGCCTTGGCTCTATTACAACTTTTTATCCACGCAACGAGAGCTTTCGAATGATGCCCATATTGGGGGGTTTCCGTCACTTTCAATTTTGACCATTTGCAGCATCACCGTATCGAGTATATAATTGCTAATTGCGTGACACTATGGAACCCAGATGCCCGGAGGGTCTTCCCGCATCGGGTGCCACCCTACATGCCAAATTTCAGACCAACTAGTTGACTCTAGCTCGAGATAAAGGCGGAAAACCCCTTCAAACGGCCGTTTTGGCCGTTTTTGGCCATTTTTGACCATTTTCGGCCTCATAACTCAAAATGGGTGCATTTTTCAGGCCTTGACCCTATTACAACTTTTTCATTACTCGCCGAGAGCTTTCGAATGATACCAAAATTAGCTCATTTGGACAACTTTTTTATTTTACTCATTTTTACTCACGGGGGTGCTCCGGGAGCACCTCTGCTCCCCCGGGGCTCCCCGCTCTTCCGGGAGCAGTTCAAGTCAAGACCTTCAAAATGAGGTATCAACCACCTCTCTACCCCTTCCCAATCTCGAGATAGACAGGGGGTACACGAAATTGTGGACAATAATAAGAATAAATCCTACCGGCATCAACGGGTTGTCGCAGCCATTTTCCTCTTATCTAAAGGGCCAAAACTCAGTTTTGGCACATTTTCAGGCTTTGGCGCTATTGCAACTTTTTTCCTACTCGCTAAGAGCTTTCGAATGAGTACCATAAAGTCTACTTTTGTGACAATTCTTAGAAACTCGGTTTTTCCGGGATTTCCCGGATTTTCGGTTTTTCGGCCATAACTTTCGCTGGACGCATTTCCGGAAAATGTTGCAAGAAGGAAAGTTGTTCAGCTCGACGAGCTCTTTCATTTGAGTACCATATCGACTACTTTTGGAGAAATTTTTCAAAATCCGGAAATTTCCGCATCGAATATCTCGAAATCCGTAAATTTTCCGGAAATTTCGATTTCAGTTTCGAAATCAGCGTGGTCGACTTACCCTATAACCAACTTTTAAGCAAAATCGGAGACAAAAAATTTTTAAGTCCAAAATCCGGGTTTTCGTGAATTCCCGGATTTTCAGTTTTTCGGCCATAACTTTCGCTAGATGCATTTCCGGAAAATGTTGCAAGAAGGAAAGTTGTTCAGCTCAACGAGCTCTTTCATTTGAGTACCATATCGACCACTTTTGAAGAAATTTTACAAAATTCGGAAATTTCCGGGGCGAATATCTCGAAATCCGTAAATTTTCCGGAAATTTCGATTTCAGTTTCGAAATCAGCGTGGTCGACTTACCCTATGACCAACTTTTAAGCAAAATCGCAGACAAAAAATTTTTACGTTTCCCTTGGTCCCCCCCTTACGATTTTTAAATTTCCGGGAGCCGCCATTCCCGGAATCCGGGAGATATCGGGATGCCCTTACAAACGGGAGCACTTCAGGTCACCCTCCAACTATGGTGAGAATTTCAGCCCGATCGGTCCAGCCAATCTCGAGAAAAAGGGGGGGGACACAAATGTTGACCGGAATAATAAATAAATAAATAAATAAATAAAGAAACTTAGCCATATCAAAGGGTTGTCTTTTTTTAAAAAAATGCGACAACCCAATAATAAACATGCCCAAAACATAGGGTTCCAAACCCTTTGGAAAAGGGCGGGAACCCAATAAACAGACAATAGTAATGGTTGCCCTCTTCCTTTGGAAAGGTGGGCAACACAATAATAATAATAATAAACGGACATACCCAGATGAAAGGGTTGCCTTTTTTGTGTAAAAGCGGCAACCCAATAATAAATCCTACCGGCATCAACGGGTTGTCGCAGCCATTTTCCTCTTATCTAAAAGGCGAAAACTCAGTTTTGGTACATTTTCAGGCTTTGGTGCTATTGCAACTTTTTTCCTACTCGCTAAGAGCTTTCCAATGAGTACCATAGAGTCTACTTTTGTGACAATTCTTAGAAATTCGGTTTTTCCGGGAATTCCCGGATTTTCGGTTTTTCGGCCATAACTTTCGCTGGACGCATTTCCGGAAAATGTCGCAAGAAGGAAAGTTGTTAAGCTCGACGAGCTCTTTCATTTGAGTACCATGTCGACCACTTTCGGAGAAGTTTTCCAAAATCCGGAATTTTCCGGGTCCAATATCTCGAAATCCGTAAACTTTCCGGAAATTTCGATTCCAGTTTCGAAATCAGCGTGGTCGAATTACCCTATGACCAACTTTTGAGCAAAATCGGAGACAAAAATTTTTAAGTCCAAAATCCGGGTTTTCGCGAATTCCCGGATTTTCAGTTTTTCGGCTATAACTCTTCGCTAGACGCATTTCCGGAAAATGTCGCAAGAAGGAAAGTTGTCCACCTCGACGAGCTCTTTCATTTGAGCTCCATATCGACCACTTTTGGGGAAAATTTTCAAATTCCGATATTTTCCGGGGCGAATATCTCGAAATCCGTAAATTTTCCGGAAAATTCGTTTTCGGGTTTCGAAATCAGCGCGGTCGAATTACCCTATGACCAACTTTAGAGCGAAATCGCAGACAAAAAATTTTTACGTTTCCCTTGGTCCCCCCTTACCATTTTTAAAAATTCCGGGAGCCGCCATTCCCGGAATCCGGGAGATACGGATGCCCTTACAAACGGGAGTACTTCAGGTCACCCTACAACTATGGTGAGAATTTGTAGTCGGGATCGGTCCAGCCAATCTCGAGAAAAAGGGGGGACACAAATGTTGACCGGAATAATAAATAAATAAATAAATAAATAAAGAAACTTAGCCATATCAAAGGGTTGTCTTTTTTTTTAAAAAAATGCGACAACCCAATAATAATAAGCACAGACCAATAACAAAGTGTTGCCCATTCCTTTGGAAAAGTGGGCAACACAACAAGCTAAATTGGCATGAATGGTTTGCCGCCGCTTCTTTCATTAGGCAGGTTATTTTGTAGCGTCGATTTTCGGTCAAACGGGGGATAAAGAGTATTTTCTGTTTTGTTTTCTGAAATTGTTGCCCTTAAAGCGGTAGTTGGGATAAGGTATATATATATATTCCCTGGAAATGGTTGCCCTTGGAAGGGCAGTTGGGATAAGGAACTTTCCTAGAAATGGTTGCCCTTAATGGGGGCAGTTGGGATAAGGAATGTTTCTGGAAATGGTTGCCCTTAAAGGGGCAGTTGGGATAAGGAATGTTTCTGGAATTCGGTTGCCCTTAAAGCAGTTGGGATAAGCAGTTCTTAGCTTAAAGACACTTTACAGTTTAACAAACGTTCTTCTTGCTAACGTAATCAAATTGCAAAGCAAGTCGGAGAATATGCACAAATCCTTTTTAGAGTACCTGCTGCAAATTAAGCATGACTGCCTTTGGTCATATCTCCAAAGCCACAACTTCTTTAAAACGTTTGATTGTGCGTATAAAATCTACATTCTCGACCTCCCCTTGGGCCAACGTTTCGTCCAAATTTTAGACAAAAGGCTTTTTAACCCGTACATCTGAAAATGGTTGCCCTTAAAAGGGCATTTGGGATAAGGAATTTTCGATTACTACAAGTTGCTTGATACACTCTCTTAAAGGGTGTCCTAGCATATCCACCAGCTCAAATTGACTAACAAGTTGAAAAACACAGATATTAGGCGTTTCTGGGCAGTTTGCTCACTTTTGCGGACTCCAACAGCGTAGCATTTGGCCATATCTCGAGATCCACGGGAACTAGAAACATTTCGATTGCAGATTTGGAATCTGCGTCCCCGAATTACCCTATGACCGACTTTTCAACCAAATCGGACATTAAACGTTTTTATCCATTTTTGACACCTTCACCTGACATTGGTTGCCCATGAAAGGGCAGTTGGGATAAGAAATTTCCTACTAAATATTGCTGAAAGTTACTTTACACTTCTTTTTTAAAGGATATCTTAGCAAATCCACTGGCTAAACTTGACTAACGAGTTCAAAAAAACACAGATATTAGGCGTTTCTGGGCAGTTTGCTCACTTTTGCGGTCTCCAACAGTGTAACTTTTGGCCATATCTCGAGATTCACAAACGCTAGAAAAATTTCGATTGCAGATTTGGAATCTGCGTCCCCGAATTACCCTAGGACTGACTTTTCAACCAAATCGGAGAGAAAAAGTTTTCGACCATTTTTGAGAATCGCCTTGCCAGAGAACCAGAACCCCCCTTTAAACCAGAACCATTTTAAAAACTTAATTCCCTGCCCTGGTCGACTGGGTGGGTCTAGAGCGATGAAATTAAAATGGGCCAGGTTTGGGACCAACCCCCACATACCCACAAAATTTCAGCTCCGGGCGTTGAGCCTAGCTTGAGTTAATAGGGGGGGACAAGAAGAAGAATAATAATAATAATAACACGACGAGAATAAGGGTTTGCCCTTTTCCTTCGGAAGTAGCGGCAAACCAATAAATAAATAAATAAAGAAACTTTCCCATAACAAAGGGTTGTCTTTTTTTTGAAAAAAATGCGACAACCCAATAATAAATCCTACCGGCATCAACGGGTTGTCGCAGCCATTTTCCTCTTATCTACAGGGCCAAAAACTCAGTTTGGTACATTTTCAAAATTTGGTTCTATTACAACTTTCTTCCTACTCGTTGAGGGCTTTCAAATGAGTACCATATCGACTAGTTTTGAGACAATTTTTTAAAAATTCCGTTTCCCGGGATTTCCCGGATTTTCGGTTTTTCGGCTATAACTTTCGCTAGACGCATTTCGGGAAAATGCTGCAAGCAGGACAGTTGTTCAGCTCGACAAGCTCTTTCATTTGAGTACCATATCGACCACTTTTGGAGAAATTTTTAAAATCCGGAATTTTCCGGGGCGAATATCTCAAAATCCGGAAATTTCGATTTCAGTTTTGAAATTAGTGTGGTCGAATTACCTAATGAACAACTTTTGAGCAAAATTGGAGACAAAAAATTTTTACGTTTCCCTTGGTTCCCCACTTACGATTTTTAAATTTCCGGGAGCCGCCATTCCCGGAATCAGGGAGATATCGGGCTGCCCTTACAAACGGAGCACTTCAGGTCACCCTACAACTATGGTGAGAATTTCAGCCCGATCGGTCCAGCCAATCTCGAGAAAAAGGGGGGGGACACAAATGTTGACCGGAATAATAAATAAATAAATAAATAAATAAATAAAGAAACTTAGCCATATCAAAGGGTTGTCTTTTTTTTAAAAAAATGCGACAACCCAATAAGCACAGACCAATAACAAGGTGTTGCCATTTCCTTTGGAAAAGTGGGCAACACAATAACACGACGAGAATAAGGGTTTGCCCTTTTCCTTCAGGAAGTAGCGGCAAACCAATAAACATGTCCAGAACATAGGGTTCCAAACCCTTTGGAAAAGGGCAGGAACCCAATAAATAAACAAGCAAATTGGCATGAGTGGGTTGCCGCAGTCATTTTTCCTCTTATAAATGGGACATAACTCAGTTTGCATGCAGTTAGCAGCTTTGGCTCTATTATAACTTTTTATCCACTCAATGAGAGCTTTCGAATGATTACCCATATTGGTGGAGGGTCTTTGTTACCTTTAATTTTGAACTATTTTGCAGAATTACCGTATAGAGTACTTTTTGTTCCACAAACCTGTCCAAAACGCAATTTCTGTACACTTTCAGAAAAAGTTTTGTCTCTATTACAACTTTTTATCTAGTCAACGAGAGCTTTCGAATGATAACGATATGAGCCCGATCTGAGAACTTTCAATTTTGAGCTATTTTGGCCGTTTTTGGCCATTTTCGCCTCATAACTCAAAATGAGTGCATTTTCAGGGCTTGACCCAATCATAACTTTTTCATTACTCGTCGAGACCTTTCGAATGAGACCGATACTAGCCTGATACGAGAACTTCCCCCCCCCCCTCCTCCCCCTCTCTCCCCCCCCCCCCTCTTCCCCCCTCCCCCCCCTTCCCCGCCCCCCCCCCCCCTCCCCCCTCCCCCCCCCTTCCCCTCCCCCCCCCCCCCCCCCCCTCCCCCCCCCCCCGTCCCCCCCACCCCCCCCGCCCCCTCCCCCCGCCCCCCCCCCCGTCCCCCCCCCCCCTCCCCCCCCCCCCCCCCCCCCCCCCCCCCCCCCCTCCCCCCCCCCCCCCGCCCCCCCCCCCCCCCCCCCCGCCCCCCCCCCGCCCCCCCCCGCCCCCCCCCTCCCCCCTCCCCCCCCCGCCCCCCGCCCCGCCCCCCCCCCCGCCCCCCCCCCCCCCCCCCCCCCCCCCCCCCCCCCCCCCCCCCCCCCCCCGGGCCCCCCCCCCCCCCCCCCCCCCCCCCCCCCCCCCCCCCCCCCCCCCCCCCCCCCCCCCCCCCCCCCCCCCCCCCCCCCCCCCCCCCCCCCCCCCCCCCCCCCCCCCCCCCCCCCCCCCCCCCCCCCCCCCCCCCCCCCCCCCTCCCCCCCCCCCCCCCCCCCCCCCCCCCCCCCCCCCCCCCCCCCCCCCCCCCCCCCCCCCCCCCCCCCCCCCCCCCCCCCCCCCCCCCCCCCCCCCCCCCCCCCCCCCCCCCCACCCACCCCCCCCACCCCGGCCCGCCCCCACCCCTCCCCCCCCCCCCCCCCCCCCCCCCTCCCCCCCCCCCCCCCCGCCCCCCCCCTCCCCCCCCCCCCCCCCCCCCCCCCCCCCCCCCCCGCCACCCCCCTTTCCTTCCGTCCCCTCTTCCTTTCTTTTTTCCCTCCCCCTTTCTGTCCCTTTCCCAATGGATTAAAGTGAGTTTTGGCATTTGAAGATTCGCGACTAAGAGTAGATGATTGGCCTTTTCTTGCCACGGCTGTTAAATTTTGGGTCGCGACGATTCGCCCACCAAAAATGGGCAAAACCGGCCAAAATGGGTCAAAATTGAAAATTGTCGGATCCGGTCGATACCGGTATCATTCGAAAGCTCTCGTTGCGTAGATAATAAGTTGTAATAGGACCAAATCACCAAAATGTACAGAAAATGAGTTACGGAGCCTCGAAAGGGTCAAAATTTGCCAAAATCAGCCAAAATTGGTCAAAATTGAAAGTTCTCGTATCAGGCTAGTATCGGTCTCATTCGAAAGGTCTCGACGAGTAATGAAAAAGTTATGATTGGGTCAAGCCCTGAAAATGCACTCATTTTGAGTTATGAGGCGAAAATGGCCAAAAACGGCCAAAATAGCTCAAAATTGAAAGTTCTCAGATCGGGCTCATATCGTTATCATTCGAAAGCTCTCGTTGACTAGATAAAAAGTTGTAATAGAGACAAAACCTGAAAGTGTACAGAAATTGCGTTTTGGACAGGTTTGTGGAACAAAAAGTACTCTATACGGTAATTCTGCAAAATAGTTCAAAATTAAAAGTAACAAAGACCCTCCACCAATATGGGTAATCATTCGAAAGCTCTCATTGAGTGGATAAAAAGTTATAATAGAGCCAAAGCTGCTAACTGCATGCAAACTGAGTTATGTCCCTTTATAAGAGGAAAAATGACAGCGGCAACCCATTCATGCCAATTTGCTTGTTTATTTATTGGGTTCCCGCCCTTTTCCAAAGGGTTTGGAACCCTATGTTCTGGACATGTTTATTGGTTTGCCGCTACTTCCGAAGGAAAAGGGCAAACCCTTATTCTCGTCGTGTTATTGTGTTGCCCACTTTTCCAAAGGAAATGGCAACACCTTGTTATTGGTCTGTGCTTATTGGGTTGTCGCATTTTTTTTAAAAAAAGACAACCCTTTGATATGGCTAAGTTTCTTTATTTATTTATTTATTTATTTATTTATTATTCCGGTCAACATTTGTGTCCCCCCCCTTTTTCTCGAGATTGGCTGGACCGATCGGGCTGAAATTCTCACCATAGTTGTAGGGTGACCTGAAGTGCTCCCGTTTGTAAGGGCAGCCCGATATCTCCCGGATTCCGGGAATGGCGGCTCCCGGAAATTTAAAAATCGTAAGGGGGGACCAAGGGAAACGTAAAAATTTTTTGTCTCCGATTTTGCTTAAAAGTTGGTCATAGGGTAAGTCGACCACGCTGATTTCGAAACTGAAATCGAAATTTCCGGATTTCGAGATATTCGCCCCGGAAAATTCCGGATTTTGAAAAATTTCTCCAAAAGTGGTCGATATGGTACTCAAATGAAAGAGCTTGTCGAGCTGAACAACTGTCCTGCTTGCAGCATTTTCCCGAAATGCGTCTAGCGAAAGTTATAGCCGAAAAACCGAAAATCCGGGAAATCCCGGGAAACGGAATTTTAAAAAATTGTCTCAAAACTAGTCGATATGGTACTCATTTGAAAGCCCTCAACGAGTAGGAAGAAAGTTGTAATAGAACCAAATTTTGAAAATGTACCAAACTGAGTTTTGGCCCTGTAGATAAGAGGAAAATGGCTGCGACAACCCGTTGATGCCGGTAGGATTTATTATTGGGTTGTCGCATTTTTTTCAAAAAAAAGACAACCCTTTGTTATGGGAAAGTTTCTTTATTTATTTATTTATTGGTTTGCCGCTACTTCCGAAGGAAAAGGGCAAACCCTTATTCTCGTCGTGTTATTATTATTATTATTATTCTTCTTGTCCCCCCCCCCTATTAACTCAAGCTAGGCTCAACGCCCGGAGCTGAAATTTTGTGGGTATGTGGGGGTTGGTCCCAAACCTGGCCCATTTTAATTTCATCGCTCTAGACCCACCCAGTCGACCAGGGCAGGGAATTTAATTTTTTAAAATGGTTCTGGTTTAGAGGGGGGTTCTGGTTCTCTGGCAAGGCGATTCTCAAAAATGGTCGAAAACTTTTTCTCTCCGATTTGGTTGAAAAGTCAGTCCTAGGGTAATTCGGGGACGCAGATTCCAAATCTGCAATCGAAATTTTTCTAGCGTTTGTGAATCTCGAGATATGGCCAAAAGTTACACTGTTGGAGACCGCAAAAGTGAGCAAACTGCCCAGAAACGCCTAATATCTGTGTTTTTTTGAACTCGTTAGTCAAGTTTAGCCAGTGGATTTGCTAAGATATCCTTTAAAAAGAAGTGTAAAGTAACTTTCAGCAATATTTAGTAGGAAATTTCTTATCCCAACTGCCCTTTTATGGGCAACCATTTTCAGGTGAAGGTGTCAAAAATGGATAAAAACGTTTAATGTCCGATTTGGTTGAAAAGTCGGTCATAGGGTAATTCGGGGACGCAGATTCCAAATCTGCAATCGAAATGTTTCTAGTTCCCGTGGATCTCGAGATATGGCCAAATGCTACGCTGTTGGAGTCCGCAAAAGTGAGCAAACTGCCCAGAAACGCCTAATATCTGTGTTTTTCAACTTGTTAGTCAATTTGAGCTGGTGGATATGCTAGGACACCCTTTAAGAGGGTGTATCAAGCAACTTGTAGTAATCGAAAATTCCTTATCCCAAATGCCCTTTTAAGGGCAACCATTTTCAGATGTACGGGTTAAAAGCCTTTTGTCTAAAATTTGGACGAAACGTTGGCCCAAGGGGAGGTCGAGAACGTAGATTTTATACGCACAATCAAACGTTTTAAAGAAGTTGTGGCTTTGGAGATATGACCAAAGGCAGTCATGCTTAATTTGCAGCAGGTACTCTAAAAAAGGATTTGTGCATATTCTCCGACTTGCTTTGCAATTTGATTACGTTAGCAAGAAGAACGTTTGTTAAACTGTAAAGTGTCTTTAAGCTAAGAACTGCTTATCCCAACTGCCCCTTTAAGGGCAACCGAATTCCAGAAACATTCCTTATCCCAACTGCCCCTTTAAGGGCAACCATTTCCAGAAACATTCCTTATCCCAACTGCCCCATTAAGGGCAACCATTTCCAGGAAAGTTCCTTATCCCAACTGCCCTTCCAAGGGCAACCATTTCCAGGGAATATATATATATATATATATACCTTATCCCAACTACCCCTTTAAGGGCAACAATTTCAGAAAACAAAACAGAAAATACTCTTTATCCCCCATTTGACCGAAAATCGACCCTAGAAAATGACCTGCCTAATGAAGGAAGCGGCGGCAAACCATTCATGCCAATTTAGCTTGTTGTGTTGCCCACTTTTCCAAAGGAATGGGCAACACCTTGTTATTGGTCTGTGCTTATTATTATTGGGTTGTCGCATTTTTTTAAAAAAAAGACAACCCTTTGATATGGCTAAGTTTCTTTATTTATTTATTTATTTATTTATTATTCCGGTCAACATTTGTGTCCCCCCCCTTTTTCTCGAGATTGGCTGGACCGATCGGGCTGAAATTCTCACCATAGTTGTAGGGTGACCTGAAGTGCTCCCGTTTGTAAGGGCATCCCGATATCTCCCGGATTCCGGGAATGGCGGCTCCCGGAATTTTTAAAAATGGTAAGGGGGGACCAAGGGAAACGTAAAAATTTTTTGTCTGCGATTTCGCTCTAAAGTTGGTCATAGGGTAATTCGACCGCGCTGATTTCGAAACCGAAAACGAATTTTCCGGAAAATTTACGGATTTCGAGATATTCGCCCCGGAAAATATCGGAATTTGAAAATTTTCCCCAAAAGTGGTCGATATGGAGCTCAAATGAAAGAGCTCGTCGAGGTGGACAACTTTCCTTCTTGCGACATTTTCCGGAAATGCGTCTAGCGAAAGTTATAGCCGAAAAACTGAAAATCCGGGAATTCGCGAAAACCCGGATTTTGGACTTAAAAATTTTTTGTCTCCGATTTTGCTCAAAAGTTGGTCATAGGGTAATTCGACCACGCTGATTTCGAAACTGGAATCGAAATTTCCGGAAAGTTTACGGATTTCGAGATATTGGACCCGGAAAATTCCGGATTTTGGAAAACTTCTCCGAAAGTGGTCGACATGGTACTCAAATGAAAGAGCTCGTCGAGCTTAACAACTTTCCTTCTTGCGACATTTTCCGGAAATGCGTCCAGCGAAAGTTATGGCCGAAAAACCGAAAATCCGGGAATTCCCGGAAAAACCGAATTTCTAAGAATTGTCACAAAAGTAGACTCTATGGTACTCATTGGAAAGCTCTTAGCGAGTAGGAAAAAAGTTGCAATAGCACCAAAGCCTGAAAATGTACCAAAACTGAGTTTTCGCCTTTTAGATAAGAGGAAAATGGCTGCGACAACCCGTTGATGCCGGTAGGATTTATTATTGGGTTGCCGCTTTTTACACAAAAAGGCAACCCTTTCATCTGGGTATGTCCGTTTATTATTATTATTATTGTGTTGCCCACCTTTCCAAAGGAAGAGGGCAACCATTACTATTGTCTGTTTATTGGGTTCCCGCCCTTTTCCAAAGGGTTTGGAACCCTATGTTTTGGGCATGTTTATTATTGGGTTGTCGCATTTTTTTAAAAAAAGACAACCCTTTGATATGGCTAAGTTTCTTTATTTATTTATTTATTTATTTATTATTCCGGTCAACATTTGTGTCCCCCCCCTTTTTCTCGAGATTGGCTGGACCGATCGGGCTGAAATTCTCACCATAGTTGGAGGGTGACCTGAAGTGCTCCCGTTTGTAAGGGCATCCCGATATCTCCCGGATTCCGGGAATGGCGGCTCCCGGAAATTTAAAAATCGTAAGGGGGGACCAAGGGAAACGTAAAAATTTTTTGTCTGCGATTTTGCTTAAAAGTTGGTCATAGGGTAAGTCGACCACGCTGATTTCGAAACTGAAATCGAAATTTCCGGAAAATTTACGGATTTCGAGATATTCGCCCCGGAAATTTCCGAATTTTGTAAAATTTCTTCAAAAGTGGTCGATATGGTACTCAAATAAAAGAGCTCGTTGAGCTGAACAACTTTCCTTCTTGCAACATTTTCCGGAAATGCATCTAGCGAAAGTTATGGCCGAAAAACTGAAAATCCGGGAATTCACGAAAACCCGGATTTTGGACTTAAAAATTTTTTGTCTCCGATTTTGCTTAAAAGTTGGTTATAGGGTAAGTCGACCACGCTGATTTCGAAACTGAAATCGAAATTTCCGGAAAATTTACGGATTTCGAGATATTCGATGCGGAAATTTCCGGATTTTGAAAAATTTCTCCAAAAGTAGTCGATATGGTACTCAAATGAAAGAGCTCGTCGAGCTGAACAACTTTCCTTCTTGCAACATTTTCCGGAAATGCGTCCAGCGAAAGTTATGGCCGAAAAACCGAAAATCCGGGAAATCCCGGAAAAACCGAGTTTCTAAGAATTGTCACAAAAGTAGACTTTATGGTACTCATTCGAAAGCTCTTAGCGAGTAGGAAAAAAGTTGCAATAGCGCCAAAGCCTGAAAATGTGCCAAAACTGAGTTTTGGCCCTTTAGATAAGAGGAAAATGGCTGCGACAACCCGTTGATGCCGGTAGGATTTATTCTTATTATTGTCCACAATTTCGTGTACCCCCTGTCTATCTCGAGATTGGGAAGGGGTAGAGAGGTGGTTGATACCTCATTTTGAAGGTCTTGACTTGAACTGCTCCCGGAAGAGCGGGGAGCCCCGGGGGAGCAGAGGTGCTCCCGGAGCACCCCCGTGAGTAAAAATGAGTAAAATAAAAAAGTTGTCCAAATGAGCTAATTTTGGTATCATTCGAAAGCTCTCGGCGAGTAATGAAAAAGTTGTAATAGGGTCAAGGCCTGAAAATGCACCCATTTTGAGTTATGAGGCCGAAAATGGTCAAAAATGGCCAAAAACGGCCAAAACGGCCGTTTGAAGGGGTTTTCCGCCTTTATCTCGAGCTAGAGTCAACTAGTTGGTCTGAAATTTGGCATGTAGGGTGGCACCCGATGCGGGAAGACCCTCCGGGCATCTGGGTTCCATAGTGTCACGCAATTAGCAATTATATACTCGATACGGTGATGCTGCAAATGGTCAAAATTGAAAGTGACGGAAACCCCCCAATATGGGCATCATTCGAAAGCTCTCGTTGCGTGGATAAAAAGTTGTAATAGAGCCAAGGCGTCAAAATGTAGGAAAAATTAGTTACGGAGCCTCAAATGGGTCAAAAATGGCCAAAATCGGTCAAAATGGGACAAAATAGAAAATTGTCGGATCCGGTCGAAACCGGTGTCATTCGAAAGGTCTCGCTGAGTAGATAAAAAGTTGTTATAGACGCAAAAGGCTCAATCGCAATACTTTTCCTAAAAATGAAACCATTTTGTATATAAACGGAAAAATGACGGGCGGGAACCACTTGATGCCTTTTGACTTATTATTATTATTATTATTATTATTATTAGCAGGTGGGTGTCCCCCCCCCTAGATCTCGAGATTGGGAAGGGGTACAGGGTTGGTTAATATCTCATTTTGAAGAGCGTGAAAAGAAGGTGTGCATCCGTCAATTTCATCGCTCTATCTCCACCCAGTCGACCAGGACAGGGAATTTAAAATTTAAATTTTTAAAAATCGAAAGTGGTGGTTCTGGTTCTCTGGAAACGCCTATTATCAGTTGTTCTTCGAACTCGTTAGTCAAGATGAGCCGGTGTATTTGCTAGGACACGGCTTAGAATGGTATATCAAGTAACTTTTAGCGATATTAAGTTGAAAATTGCTTATCCCAACTGCCCTTTTATGGGCAACCATTTTCAGATGAAGGTGTCAAAAATGGTCAAAAACTTTTTGTCTCCGATGTGGCTGAAAAGTCGGTCCTAGGGTGATTCGAGGACGCAGATTTCAAATCTGCAATCGACGTTTAGTCAAAATATCGCTTATCCCTACTGCCTTCTTAAGGGCAACCATTTGTATGAAGCAGCATATATTCAAGGTATACTTGAAAAATCACTTATCCCAACTTTCTGCTTAAAGGCAACCATTTGTATGAAGTCGTGCTAACAAAGTGTAATTGGAAAATCACTTATCCCAACTGCCTTTTTAAGGGCAACCATTTGTATGAAGCAGTATTAACAAAGTGTTATATAAAAATCACTTATCCCAACTGCCCTTTTAAGGGCAACCATTTTAGGATAAAGTTGTCGTCATTATTGTATTCGAATAAAACCAATCATATAACAGAAGAACCCATTTCTTGAACGAGAGGCTATCGAAGTCTTAGGAAATAAAGCTCTGACCCAAATGGAATTTGCAGGTGGGCAACACACTCTCGCAGTCGCTAGTTATTATTATTATTATTATTCTTCATCTCGTTACCACCCCCTGTCCCCCCCCTCTAACTTTTGATTGGGTGGACCGATTGGGCTGAAATTTTCAGTGGAGGTTTGGGGTGGGGTGAAGTGTTGACTGAAGCGCGGACAGTTCGGTATTTCCCGGATTCCGGGAATGGCTGCTCCCGGAATTTTTTAAAATGGTAAGGGGGGACCAAGGGAAACGTAAAAATTTTTTGTCCCCGATTTCGCTTAAAAGTTGGGCATAGGGTAATTCGATAGCGCTGATTTCGAAACTGAAATCGAAATTTCCGGAAAATTTACGGATTTCGAGATATTGGACCCGGAAAATTCCGGATTTTGAAAAATTTTTCCGAAAGTGGTCGATATGGTACTTAAATGAAAGAGCTCGTCGAGCTGAGCAACTTTCCTTCTTGCGACATTTTCTGGAAATGCGCCTACCGAAAGTTACAGCCGAAAAACTGAAAATCCGGGAATTCACGAAAACCCGGATTTTAAAAAAGTTCTTCAAAAGTGGTCAACATGGTACTCAATTGAAAGAGCTCGTCGAGCTGAACAACTTTTCTGCTTGCGGCATTTTCCGGAAATGCGTCTAGCGAAAGTTACAGCCGAAAAACTGAAAATCCGGGAATTCACGAAAACCCGGATTTTAAAAAATTTCTTCAAATGTGGTCAATATGGTACTCAAATGAAAGAGCTCGTCGAGCTGAACAACTTTTCTGCTTGCGGCATTTTCGGGAAATGCGTGTAGCGAAAAATACGAACAAAATACTGTTGCATTCTTCTGAAAATCCGTCCCCCCAAAGGGAAAATGCCGCGGCAACCCATTCTCGCAACTTCGCTAGTTATTATTATTATTATTATCCGTCTGTCCCCCCCCTAGATCTCGAGATTGGGAAGGGGTACAGGGGTGGTTGATACCTCATTTTGAAGATATTCACTTGGACGTTGGATCCTCAGTTGGGCAGTCCGATACCTTCCGGATTCCGGGAATGGCGAATCCCGGAATTTTTCGGTTGGTAAGGGGGGACCAAGGCGAAATTTCAAAATCCAAAATTTGGTCAAAAATTTTTTGTCTCCGATTTCGCTCCAAAGTTGGTCATAGGGTAACTCGACCACGCTGATTTCGAAACTGAAATCGAAATTTCCGGAAAATTTACGGATTTTGAGATATTCGACCCGGAAAATTCCGGATTTTGAAAAATTTCTCCAAAAGTGGTCGATATGGTACTCAAATGAAAGATCTCGTCGAGCTGAGCAACTTTTCTTCTTGCGACATTTTCCGAAGATGCGTCTAGCGAAAGATATGTCCGAAAAACTGAAAATCCGGGAATTCACGAAAATCCGGATTTTGGGTCGAAAAATTTTTTGTCTCCGATTTCGCTCAAACGTTGGTCATAGGGTAACTTGACCACGCTGATTTCGAAACTGAAATCGAAATTTCCGGAAAATTTCCGGATTTCGAGATATTCGACCCGGAAAATTCCGGATTTTGAAAAATTTCTCTGAAAGTGGTCGATATGGTGCTCAAACGAAAGAGTTCGTCGAGCTGAGCAACTTTCCTTCTTGCAACAATTTCTGAAAATGCGTCTAGCGAAAGTTATGGCAGAAAAATAAACAGAAAAACCTATCGTGGGCAACACGTTCTTGCAGTAGCGCTTGTTTATTTATTTATTATATCGGTAAACAATCTTGTCCCCCCCCTTTTTCTCGAGATTGGCTGGACCGATCGGGCTGAAATTATCAGTACCAGTTGGGGGTGGGGTGAAGTGGTACCGGAAGTGCGGGTAGCCCGATATCTCCCGGATTCCGGGAATGGCGGCTCCCGGAATTTTTAAAAATGGTAAGGGGGGACCAAGAGAAACGTAAAAATTTTTTGTCTCCGATTTCGCTCAAAAGTTGGTCATAGGGTAATTCGACCATGCTGATTTCGAAACTGAAATCGAAATTTCCGGAAAATTTACGGATTTCGAGATAGTCGCCCTGGAAAATTTCGGATTTTGAAAAATTTCTTCAAAAGTAGTCGATATGGTACTCAAATGAAAGAGCTCGTCGAGCTGAGCAACTTTCCTTCTTGCGACATTTTCCGAAAATGTGTCTAGCGAAAGTTATAGCCGAAAAACTGAAAATCCGGGAATTCACGAAAACCCGGATTTTGGACTTAAAAATTTTTTGTCTCCGATTTTGCTTAAAAGTTGGTCATAGGGTAAGTCGACCACGCTGATTTCGAAACTGGAATCTAATTTTCCGGAAAATTTACGGATTTCGAGATATTCGGCCCGGAAAATTCCGGATTTTGAAAAATTTCCCTAAAAGTCGTCAATATGGGGCTCAAATGAAAGAGCTCGTCGAGCTGAGCAACTTTGCTTCTTGAAATTGAAAATGAAAATGAAAATGAAAAAAATTCTTGAAAATTTTTAGAAAATGCGCCTAGCGAAAGTTCCGTCCGAAAAACCGAAAATCCGGGAATTCCCGGAAAATCGGAATTTTTAAAAATTGTCTCAAAACTAGTCGATATGGTACTCATTTGAAAGCCCTCAACGAGTAGGAAGAAGGTTGCAATAGAACCAAGTTCTGAAAATGTATATACCAAAACTGAGTTTTGGCCCTTTAGATAACAGGAAAATGGCTGCGACAACCCGTTGATGCCGGTAGGATTTATTGGGTTGCCGCTTTTTACACAAAAAGGCAACCCTTTCATCTGGGTATGTCCGTTTATTATTATTATTGGGTTGTCGCATTTTTTTAAAAAAAGACAACCCTTTGATATGGCTAAGTTTCTTTATTTATTTATTGGGTTGTCGCATTTTTTTTAAAAAAAGACAACCCTTTGTTATGGGAAAGTTTCTTTATTTATTTATTGGGTTGCCGCTTTTTCAACAAAAAGGCAACCCTTTAACTTGGGTATGTCCGTTATTTATTATTTATTATTATTGGGTTGTCGCATTTTTTTAAAAAAAGACAACCCTTTGATATGGCTAAGTTTCTTTATTTATTTATTTATTTATTTATTGGGTTGCCGCTTTTTCAACAAAAAGGCAACCCTTTAACTTGGGTATGTCCGTTATTTATTATTATTATTATTTATTGGGTTGCCGCTTTTTACACAAAAAAAGGCAACCCTTTCATCTGGGTATGTCCGTTTATTATTATTATTATTATTATTATTTATTATTCATCTCGTGCCCACACCTGTCCCCCCCCTCTAACTTTTGCTAGGGTTGACCGATTGGGCTGAAATTTGAGGTGTGGGTTGGGGGTGGGGTGAAGTGTTGACTGAAGCACGGGGGGCTCCCCCCGTTGCGGTATGCGAAAGTACTCGATACGGTGATGCTGCAAATGGCTCAAAATTGAAAGCATCGGAAACCGCCCAATATGGGGCTCATTCGAAAGGTCTAGGTGAGTGGATTAAAAGTTGTAATAGGGCCGAGTCGTCAAAATGTACGAAAATTGAGTTACGGAGCTTCAAAGAGGTCAAAAATGGGCAAAATCGGACAAAATGGCTCAAAATTGAAAGTATCGGAAACCGCCCAATATGGGGCTCATTCGAAAGCTCTAGGTGAGTGGATTAAAAGTTGTAATAGGGCCGAGTCGTCAAAATGTACGAAAATTGAGTTACGGAGCTTCAAAAAGGTCAAAAATGGGCAAAATCGGACAAAATGGCTCAAAATTAAAAGTATCGGAAACCGCCCAATATGGGGCTCATTCGAAAGCTCTAGGTGAGTGGATTAAAAGTTGTAATAGGGCCGAGTCGTCAAAATGTACGAAAATTGAGTTACGGAGCTTCAAAGGGGTCAAAAATGGGCAAAATCTACCAAAATGACCAAAAATCTAAACAACTCTAAATATGGTCAATATGGTACTCTATTGAGAGCTCTCGATACGCACTACACGAATCAGACTATACTGGGTCACAAAGGTGCCTCTTTGGGGAGATATAGCCATCTATAAACGGAAAATGCAGCGGCAACCCATTCTCGCTACTTCGCTAGTTATTATTATTATTATTCTCCGGATTCTTGTCCCCCCCCTCTATCTCGAGATTGGAAAGGGGTAGAGAGGTGGTTGATACCTCATTTTGAAGGTCTTGACTTGAACTGCTCCCGGAAGCGCGGGGAGCCCCGGGGGAGCAGAGGTGCTCCCGGAGCACCCCCGTGAGTAAAAATGAGTAAAATAAAAAAGTTGTCCAAATGAGCTAATTTTGGTATCATTCGAAAGCTCTCGACGAGTAATGAAAAAGTTGTACTAGGCTCAAGGCCTGAAAATGCACTCATTTTGAGTTATGAGGCGAAAAATGGTGAAAAATGGCCAAAAACGGCCAAAATGGCTCAAAATTGAAAGTTCTCAGATCGGGCTCATATCGGTATCATTTGAAAGCTCTCGTTGTGTAGATAAAAAGTTGTAATAGGCTCAAAGCACCAAAATGTACAGAAAATGAGTTACGGGGTCTCAAAGGGGTCAAAAATGGCCAAACCGGCCAAAATGGGTCAAAATTGAAAGTAACGGAATCCGTTCAATATGAGCATCATTGGAAAGCTCTTGTTACGTAGATAAAAAGTTGTAATAGGGCCAAAGCACCAAAATGTACAGAATCTGAGTTACGGGGCATGAAAGATGTCAAAAAAGGCCGAAACCAGTCAAAATGGGTCAAAAATTAAAAGTTGTCGAAACAACACAATATGGGTATCATTCGAAAGCTCTCGTTGAGTGGATAAAAAGTTGTAATAGAGCCAAAGCTCTTAAATGTACGCAGCTTCAGATATGACTCCTGATAAGAGGAAAAATGCCAGCGGCAACCCATTCATGCAAATAAGCTTGTTTATTTATTATTCCGGTCAACATTTGTGTCCCCCCCCTTTTTCTCGAGATTGGCTGGACCGATCGGGCTGAAATTCTCACCATAGCTGTAGGATGACCTGAAGTGCTCCCGTTTGTAAGGGCATCCCGATATCTCCCGGATTCCGGGAATGGCGAATCCCGGAATTTTAAAAATCGTAAGGGGGGACCAAGGGAAACGTAAAAATTTTTTGTCTCCGATTTTGCTTAAAAGTTGGTCATAGGGTAAGTCGACCACGCTGATTTCGAAACTGAAATCGAAATTTCCGGAAAATTTCCGGATTTCGAGATATTCGACCCGGAAAATTCCGGATTTTGAAAAATTTCTCCAAAAGTGGTCGATATGGTACTCAAATGAAAGAGCTCGCCGAGCTGAACAACTTTCCTTCTTGCGACATTTTCCGGAAATGCGTCTAGCGAAAGTTATAGCCGAAAAACTGAAAATCCGGGAATTCACGAAAACCCGGATTTTGGACTTAAAAATTTTTTGTCTCGGATTTTGCTTAAAAGTTGGTCATAGGGTAAGTCGGTGGTGCTGATTTCGAATCTGAAATTGAAATTCCCGGAAAATTAACGGATTTCGAGATATTAGGCCCGGAAAATTCCGGATTTTGAAAAATTTTTCGGAAAGTGGTCAATATGGTACTCAGATGAAAGAACTCGTCGAGCTGAGCAACTTTGCTTCTTGCGACATTTTTAGAAAATGCGTCTAGCAAAAGTTATAACCGAAAAACTAAAAATCCGGGAATTCCCGGAAAATCCGAATTTTTAAAAATTGTCTCAAAAGTAGTCGATATGGTACTCATTTGAAAGCCCTCAACGAGTAGGAAGAAGGTTGCAATAGAACCCAGTTCTGAAAATGTACCAAAACTGAGTTTTGGCCCTTTAGATAAGAGGAAAATGGCTGCGACAACCCGTTGATGCCGGTAGGATTTATTGTGTTGCCCACTTTTCCAAAGGAAATGGCAACACCTTGTTATCGTTCTGTGCTTATTGGGTTGTCGCATTTTTTTTAAAAAAAAGACAACCCTTTGTTATGGCTAAGTTTCTTTATTTATTATTCCGGTCAACACTTTGTCCCCCCCCTTTTTCTCGAGATTGGCTGGACCGATCGGGCTGAAATTTTCACCATAGTAGTAGGGTGGCCTGAAGTGGTACCGGAAGTGGGGGCAGCCCGATATCTCCCGGATTCCGAGAATGGCGGCTCCCGGAATTTTTAAAATCGTAAGGGGGGACCAAGGCGATTCTAAAAAATGGTCAAAAATTTTTTGACTCCGATTTTGCTTAAAAGTTGGTCATAGGGTAACCCGGGGACGTAGATTCCAAATCTGCAATCGAAATTTTCCTAGCCCTTGTGGATCTCGAGATATGGCCAAAAGTTACACTGTTGGAGACCGCAAAAGTGAGCAAACTGGCCAGAAACGCCTAATATAAGAGTTTTTGACCTTGTTAGTCAAGTTGAGCTGGCAGATTTGCTAGAATACGTTTTAAGAGACTGTATTAAATAACCTTTAGCAATAATTATCGAAAATTTCTTATCCCAACTGCCCTTTTATGGGCAACCATTTCCCAAATATAGTCGAAATTGAGAGTTGTCGGATCGGGGCAATATTGGTATCATTCGAATGCTCTCATCGAGCTGAGAAAAAGTTGTAATAGGGCCAAATCTTGAAAATGTACCAAAATTGCGTTTTGACCCTCGATACGCTGATGCTGCAAAAATGGTCAAAATTGAAAGTTGACCAATTGCGTTCCTATTGACGTCATTCGAAAGCTTCCGAGCGATTCCGGGAATGGCGGCTCCCGGAATTTTTAAAAATGGTAAGGGGGGACCAAGGGAAACGTAAAAATTTTTTGTCTCCGATTTCGCTCAAAAGTTGGTCATAGGGTAATTCGACCGCGCTGATTTCGAAACCGAAAACGAATTTTCCGGAAAATTTACGGATTTCGAGATATTCGCCCCGGAAAATATCGGAATTTGAAAATTTTCCCCAAAAGTGGTCGATATGGAGCTCAAATGAAAGAGCTCGTCGAGCTGGACAACTTTCCTTCTTGCGACATTTTCCGGAAATGCGTCTAGCGAAAGTTATAGCCAAAAAACTGAAAATCCGGGAATTCACGAAAACCCGGATTTTGGACTTAAAAATTTTTTGTCTCCGATTTTGCTCAAAAGTTGGTCATAGGGTAATTCGACCACGCTGATTTCGAAACTGGAATCGAAATTTCCGGAAAGTTTACGGATTTCGAGATATTGGACCCGGAAAATTCCGGATTTTGGAAAACTTCTCCGAAAGTGGTCGACATGGTACTCAAATGAAAGAGCTCGTCGAGCTTAACAACTTTCCTTCTTGCGACATTTTCCGGAAATGCGTCCAGCGAAAGTTATGGCCGAAAAACCGAAAATCCGGGAATTCCCGGAAAAACCGAATTTCTAAGAATTGTCACAAAAGTAGACTCTATGTTACTCATTCGAAAGCTCTTAGCGAGTAGGAATAAAGTTGCAATAGCACCAAAGCCTGAAATTGTACCAAAACTGAGTTTTCGCCCTTTAGATAAGAGGAAAATGGCTGCGACAACCCGTTGATGCCGGTAGGATTTATTATTATTATTATTATTATTATCCGTCTGTCCCCCCCTAGATCTCGAGATTGGGAAGGCGTACAGGGGTGGTTGATACCTTATTTTGAAGCCCTTGACTAGGACATCTCCGGGAAGCAAGATGGCTCCGATACCTTTCGAATTCCGGGAATGGCGAATCCCGGAATTTTTCGGTTGGTAAGGGGGGACCAAGGCGAAATTTCAAAATCCTAAATTTGGTCAAAAATTTTTTGTCTCCGATTTCGCTCAAAAGTTGGTCGTAGGGTAACTCGACCACGCTGATTTCGAAACTGAAATCGAAATTTCCGGAAAATTTCCGGATTTCGAGATAATCGACCCGGAAAATTCCGGATTTTGAAAAATTTCTCCAAAAGTGGTCGATATGGTACTCAAATGAAAGATCTCGTCGAGCTGAGCAACTTTCCTTCTTGCGACATTTTCCAAAAATGCGTCTAGCGAAAGTTATGTCCGAAAAAGTGAAAATCCGGGAATTCACGAAAATCCGGATTTTGGTTTGAAAAATTTTTTGTCTCCGATTTTGCTTAAAAGCTGGTCATAGGGTAATTCGACCACGCTGATTTCGAAACTAAAATCGAAATTTCCCGAAAATTTACGGATTTCGATATATTCGTTCCGGAAAATTCCGGATTTTGAAAAATTTCTCTGAAAGTGGTCGATATCGTGCTCAAACGAAAGAGTTCGTCGAGCTGAGCAACTTACCTTCATGCGACATTTTCTGAAAATGCCTCTAGCGAAAGTTATGGCAGAAAAATAAACAGAAAAACCAGTTGTGGGCAACACATTCTTGCTGTAGCGCTAGTTATTGGGTTGCCGCTTTTTACACAAAAAGGCAACCCTTTCATCTGGGTATGTCCCTTTATTATTATTATTCTCGTGACCACCCCCTGTCCCCCCCCCTCTAACTTTTGCTAGGGTGGCCCGATTGGGCTGAAATTTTTAGGGGGTGTTGGGGGTGGGGTCAAGTGTTGACTGAAGCACGGGCAGTCCGATATTTCCCGAATTCCGGGAATGGCGAATCCCGGAATTTTTTAGAATGGTAAGGGGGGACCAAGGGAAACGTAAAAATTTTTTGTCTCCGATTTTGCTTAAAAGTTGGTCGTAGGGTAAGTCGACAACGCTGATTTCGAAACTGAAATCGAAATTTCTGGAAAATTTACGGATTTCGAGATATTGGACCCGGAAAATTCCGGATTTTGAAAAATTTCTCCGAAAGTGGTCGATATGGGGCTCAAATGAAAGAGCTCGTCGAGCTGAACAACTTTCCTTCTTGTGACATTTTCCGGAAATGTGCCTAGCAAAAGTTATGGCCGAAAAACTGAAAATCCGGGAATTCTCGAAAATCCGGATTTTTAAAAATGTCTTCAAAAGTGGTCGATATGGGGCTCAAATGAAAGAGCTCGTCGAGCTGAACAACTTTCCTTCTTGCGACATTTTCCGGAAATGTGCCTAGCGAAAGTTATGGCCGAAAAACTGAAAATCCGGGAATTCACGAAAATCCGGCTTTTAAAAATGTCTTCAAAAGTGGTCGATATGGTACTCAAATGAAAGAGCTCGTCGAGTTGAACAACTTTTCTGCTTGCGGCATTTTCGGGAAATGCGTCTAGCGAAAGTTATGATTGAAAAACTGAAAATCCGGGAATTCACCACGATAATCCGGATTTTTAAAAATTTCTTCAAAGTGGTCAATGTTGCATTCTGAAAAAACCCGTGTCCCTAAGGGAAAAAGCAGCGGCAACCCATTCTCGCTACTTCGCTAGTTTATTGGGTTGTCGCATTTTTTTTAAAAAAAAGACAACCCTTTGTTATGGCTAAGTTTCTTTATTTATTATTCCGGTCAACACTTTGTCCCCCCCCCTTTTTCTCGAGATTGGCTGGACCGATCGGGCTGAAATTTTCACCATAGTAGTAGGGTGGCCTGAAGTGGTACCGGAAGTGGGGGCAGCCCGATATCTCCCGGATTCCGAGAATGGCGGCTCCCGGAATTTTTAAAATCGTAAGGGGGGACCAAGGCGATTCTAAAAAATGGTCAAAAATTTTTTGACTCCGATTTTGCTTAAAAGTTGGTCATAGGGTAACCCGGGGACGTAGATTCCAAATCTGCAATCGAAATTTTCCTAGCCCTTGTGGATCTCGAGATATGGCCAAAAGTTACACTGTTGGAGACCGCAAAAGTGAGCAAACTGGCCAGAAACGCCTAATATAAGAGTTTTTGACCTTGTTAGTCAAGTTGAGCTGGCAGATTTGCTAGAATACGTTTTAAGAGACTGTATTAAATAACCTTTAGCAATAATTATCGAAACTTTCTTATCCCAACTGCCCTTTTATGGGCAACCATTTTCCAAATATGGTCAAAATTGAGAGTTGTCGGATCGGGGCAATATTGGTATCATTCGAATGCTCTCATCGAGCTGAGAAAAAGTTGTAATTGGGCCAAATCTTGAAAATGCACCAAAATTGCGTTTTGACCCTGTATACGCTGATGCTGCAAAAATGGTCAAAATTGAAAGTTGACCAATTGCGTTCATATTGACGTCTTTCGAAAGCTCTAAGCGAGTAGGAAAAAAGTTGCAATAGCACCAAAGCTTGCAAATGTGCCTAAACTGAGTTTTGGCCCTGTAGATAAGAGGAAAAATGGCTGCGACAACCCGTTGATGCCGGTAGGATTTATTATTATTATTCTCCGGATTCTTGTCCCCCCCCCCCCTCTATCTCGAGATTGGAAAGGGGTAGAGAGGTGGTTGATACCTCATTTTGAAGGTCTTGACTTGAACTGCTCCCGGAAGCGCGGGGAGCCCCGGGGGAGCAGAGGTGCTCACGGAGCACCCCCGTGAGTAAAAATGAGTAAAATAAAAAAGTTGTCCAAATGAGCTAATTTTGGTATCATTCGAAAGCTCTCGGCGAGTAATGAAAAAGTTGTAATTGGGTCAAGGCCTGAAAATGTACCTATTTTGAGTTATGAGGCGAAAAATGGTCAAAAAATGGCCAAAAACGGCCAAAATGGCTCAAAATTGAAAGTTCTCGGATAGGGCTCATATCGGTACCATTCGAAAGCTCTCGACGAGTAGAGAAAAAGTTTTAATAGGGTCAAGGCCTGAAAATGCACTCATTTTGAGTTATGAGGCGAAAAAGGGTCAAAAATGGCCAAAAACGGCCAAAATGGCTCAAAATTGAAAGTTCTCAGATCGGGCTCATATCGGTATCATTTGAAAGCTCTCGTTGCGTAGATAAAAAGTTGTAATAGGTTCAAAGCACCAAAATGTACAGAAAATGAGTTACGGGGCTCCAAAGGGGTCAAAAATGGACAAAACCGTCCAAAATGGGTCAAAACTGAAAATTGTCGTATCCGGTCGATGCCGGTATCATTCGGAAGCTCTCATTGAGTAGATAAAAAGTTGTAATAGGGCCAACGCTCTTAAATGTACGCAGCTTCAGATATGACTCCTGATAAGAGGAAATATGCCAGCGGCAACCCATTCATGCCAATTTGCTTATTGGGTTGCCGCTTTTTCAACAAAAAGGCAACCCTTTAACTTGGGTATGTCCGTTATTTATTTATTTATTATTATTTCTTCTCCGGATTCTTGTCCCCCCCCTCTATCTCGAGATTGGAAAGGGGTAGAGAGGTGGTTGATACCTCATTTTGAAGGTCTTGACTTGAACTGCTCCCGGAAGCGCGGGGAGCCCCGGGGGAGCAGAGGTGCTCCCGGAGCATCCCCGTGAGTAAAAATGAGTAAAATAAAAAAATTGTCCAAATGAGCTAATTTTGGTATCATTCGAAAGCTCTCGACGAGTAATGAAAAAGTTGTAATAGGGTCAAGGCCTGAAAATGCACCCATTTTGAGTTATGAGGCCGAAAATGGTCAAAAATGGCCAAAAACGGCCAAAATGGCTCAAAATTGAAAATTGTCGGATCCGGTCAATACCGGTGTCATTCGGAAGCCTCTCATTGAGTAGATAAAAAGTTGTAATAGGGCCAAAGCTCTTAAATGTACGCAGCTTCAGATATGACTCCTGATAAGAGGAAATATGCCAGCGGCAACCCATTCATGCCACTTTGCTTATTTATTTATTATATCGGTAAACAATCTTGTCCCCCCCCTTTTTCTCGAGATTGGCTGGACCGATCGGGCTGAAATTTTCACCATAGTTGTAGGGTGACCTGAAGTGCTCCCGTTTGTAAGCGCTCTTGCAGTAGCGCTAGTTGTGTTGCCCACCTTTCCAAAGGAAAAAGGGCAACCCTTTCTACTGTCTGTTTATTCTTATTATTATTATTATTATTATTATTATTATTATTATTATATGAAAATCCGGGAATTCACGAAAACCCGGATTTTGGACCAAAAAATTTTTTGTCTCCGATTTTGCTTAAAAGGTTGTCATAGGGTAAGTCGACCACACTGATTTCGAAACTGAAATCGAAATTTCCGGAAAATTTACGGATTTCGAGATATTCGATCCGGAAATTTCCGAATTTTGAAAAAATTTTCCGAAAGTGGTCGATAGGGTACTCAAATGAAAGAGCTCGTCGAGCTGAACAACTGTCCTGCTTGCAGCATTTTCCCAAAATGCGTCTAGCGAAAGTTATAGCCGAAAAACCGAAAATCCGGGAAATCCGGGAAAAACTAGTCGATATGGTACTCATTTGAAAGCCCTCAACGAGTAGGAAGAAAGTTGTAATAGAACCAAATTTTGAAAATGTACCAAAACTGAGTGTTGGCCCTTTAGATAAGAGGAAAATGGCTGCGACAACCCGTTGATGCCGGTAGGATTTATTGGGTTGTCGCATTTTTTTTAAAAAAAAGACAACCCTTTGATATGGCTAAGTTTCTTTATTTATTATTCCGGTCAACACTTTGTCCCCCCCCCCTTTTTCTCGAGATTGGCTGGACCGATCGGGCTGAAATTATCACCATAGTAGTAGGGTGGCCTGAAGTGGTACCGGAAGTGGGGGCAGCCCGATATCTCCCGGATTCCGGGAAAGGCGGCTCCCGGAATTTTTAAAATCGTAAGGGGGGACCAAGGCGATTCTAAAAAATGGTCAAAAATTTTTTGTCTCCGATTTTGCTTAAAAGCTGGTCATAGGGTAACCCGGGGACGTAGATTCCAAATCTGCAATCGAAATTTTCCTAGCCCTTGTAGATCTCGAGATATGGCCAAAAGTTACACTGTTGGAGACCGCAAAAGTGAGCAAACTGCCCAAAAACGCCTAATATAAGAGTTTTTGACCTTGTTAGTCAAGTTGAGCTGCTGGCTTTGCTAGAATACCTTTTAAGAGGCTGTATTAAATAACTTTTAGCAATAATTATCGAAAATTTCTTATCCCAACTGCCCTTTTATGGGCAACCATTTTGCAAAAATGGTCAAAATTGAGAGTTGTCGGATCGGTGCAATATTGGTATCATTCGAAAGCTCTGATCGGGCTGAGAAAAAGTTGTAAAAGGGCCAAGTCTTGAAAATGTACCAAAATTGCGTTGTGACCCTCGATACGCTGATGCTGCAAAAATGGTCAAAATTGAAAGTTGACCAATTGCGTTCATATTGACATCATTCGAAAGCTCTAAGCGAGTTGGAAAAAAGTTGCAATAGCACCATAGCCTGAACATGTACCAAAACTGAGATTTGACCCTTTAGATAAGAGGAAAATGGCTGCGACAACCCGTTGATGCCGGTAGGATTTATTGTGTTGCCCACTTTTCCAAAGGAAATGGCAACACCTTGTTATTGGTCTGTGCTTATTATTATTATCCGTCTGTCCCCCCCTAGATCTCGAGATTGAGAAGACGTACAGGGGTGGTTGATACATTATTTTGAAGCTCTTGACCAGGACATCTCCCGGAAGCAAGATGGTTCCGAAATTCCGGGTTTTGAAAATTCGGATTTTTTCGGATGGTAAGGGGGGACCAAGGCGAAATTTCGAAAATCCAAAATTTGGTCAAAAAATTTTTTGTCTCCGATTTGGCTCAAAAGTCGGTCATATGGTAATTCGACCTCTCTGATTTCGAAACTGAAATCGAAATTTCCGGAAAATTTCCGGATCTCGAGATATTCGACCCGGAAAATTCCGGATATTGAAAAATTTCTCCAAAAGTGGTCAATATGGTACTCAAATGAAAGAGCTCGTCGAGCTGGGTAAGTTTTATCATTACCATATTTTCTGGAAATATTTCTAGTGAAAGTTATGGCCGCAGATTGGAAAATTCGGAATTTCCGGAAAAAATCGGATTTTCAAAAATTCGTTGAAACATGGGCAATATGGTACTTAATTGAAAACTCTTTGAGTCCTGGGACAGATTTCCTGAACAGAAACAGCCTAAAAGGTGTCTAGCAAAATTTATACCCCAAAGGAATGTGTCGTGGGCAACACATTCTTGCAGTAGCGCTAGTTATTATTATTATTATTATCCGTCTGTCCCCCCCCTAGATCTCGAGATTGGGAAGGGGTACAGGGGTGGTTGATACCTTATTTTGAAGCCCTTGACTGGGACATCTCCGGGAAGCAAGATGGCTCCGATACCTTCCGGATTCCGGGAATGGCGAATCCCGGAATTTTTCGGTTGGTAAGGGGGGACCAAGGCGAAATTTCAAAATCCAAAATTTGGTCAAAAATTTTTTGTCTCCGATTTCGCTCAAAAGTTGGTCATAGGGTAACTCGACCACGCTGATTTCGAAACTGAAATCGAAATTTCCGGAAATTTTACGGATTTCGAGATATTGGACCCGGAAAATTCCGGATTTTGAAAAATTTCTCCAAAAGTGGTCCATATGGTACTCAAATGAAAGAGCTCGTCGAGCTGAGCAACTTTCCTTCTTGCGACATTTTCCGAAAATGCGTCTAGCGAAAGTTATAGCCGAAAAACTGAAAATCCGTGAATTCACGAAAACCCGGATTTTGGGCTTAAAAATTTTTTGTCTCGGATTTTGCTTAAAAGTTGGTCATAGGGTAAGTCGGTGGTGCTGATTTAGCAACTAAAACCGAAATTTCCCGAAAATTTACGGATTTCGAGATATTCGTTCCGGAAAATTCCGGATTTTGAAACATGTCTTCAAAAGTAGTCGATATGGTACTCAAATGAAAGAGCTCGTCGAGCTGAGCAACTTTCCTTCTTGCGACAATTTCTGAAATGCGTCTAGCGAAAGTTGTGGCAGAAAAATAAACAGAAAAACCTGTTGTGGGCAACACATTCTTGCAGTAGCGCTAGTTATTGGTTTGCCGCTACTTCCGAAGGAAAAGGGCAAACCTTTATTCTCGTCGTGTTATTATTATTATTATTGTGTTGCCCACCTTTCCAAAGGAAGAGGGCAACCATTACTATTGTCTGTTTATTATTATTATTATTATTATTATTGTGTTGCCCACTTTTCCAAAGGAATGGGCAACACTTTGTTATTGGTCTGTGCTTATTGGGTTGCCGCTTTTTACACAAAAAGGCAACCCTTTCATCTGGGTATGTCCGTTTTTATTATTGGGTTGCCGCTTTTTCAACAAAAAGGCAACCCTTTAACTTGGGTATGTCCGTTATTTATTATTATTTATTTATTTATTATTATTCTCCGGATTCTTGTCCCCCCCCTCTATCTCGAGATTGGAAAGGGGTAGAGAGGTGGTTGATACCTCATTTTGAAGGTCTTGTCTTGAACTGCTCCCGGAAGCGCGGGGAGCCCCGGGGGAGCTGAGTTGCTCCCGGAGCACCCCCGTGAGTAAAAATGAGTAAAATAAAAAAGTTGTCCAAATGCGCTAATTTTGGTATCATTCGAAAGCTCTCGGCGAGTAATGTAAAAGTTGTAATAGGGTCAAGGCCTGAAAATGCACCCATTTTTAGTTATGAGGCCGAAAATGGTGAAAAATGGCCAAAAACGGCCAAAATGGCTCAAAATTGAAAGTTCTCAGATCGGGCTCATATCGGTATCATTTGAAAGCTCTCGTTGCGTAGATAAAAAGTTGTAATAGGTACAAAGCACCAAAATTTACAGAAAATGAGTTACGGAGCCTGAAAGGGGTTAAAAATGACCAAAACCGACCAAAATGGGTCAAAACTGAAAATAACCGAAACCGCCCAATATGGATATCATTCGAAAGCTCTCGTTGAGTAGATGAAACGTTGTAATAGGGTCAAAGCACCAAAATGTACAGAAAATGAGTTACGGGGCCTCAAAGGGGTCAAATATGGCCAAAGCCGGCCAAAATGGGTCAAAAGCAAAAGTTATGGAAAACGACAATATGGGTATCAATCGAAAGATCTCTTTGAGTATATAAAAAGCTGTCATAGGGACAAGGGGTAATATCGTAGGATAATTGACTTATCTTATTTATAAGAGGAAAAATGCAGCGGCAACCCGTTCATGCCACTTTGCTTGTTATTATTCATCTCGTGACCACACCTGTCCCCCCCCTCTAACTTTTGATAGGGTGGCCCGATTGAGCTGAAATTTTTAGTGGGTGTTGGGGGTGGGGTGAAGTGTTGACTGAAGCGCGGGCAGTCCGATATTTCCCTGATTCCGGGAATGGCGAATCCCGGAATTTTTTAGAATGGTATATAAGGGGGGACCAAGGGAAACGTAAAAATTTTTTGTCTCCAATTTTGCTTAAAAGTTGGTCATAGGGTAATTCGATAGCGCTGATTTCGAAACTGAAATCGAAATTTCCGGAAAATTTACGGATTTCGAGATATTGGACCCGGAAAATTTCGGATTTTGAAAAATTTCTCCGAAAGTGGTCGATATGGGGCTAAAATGAAAGAGATCGTCGAGCTGAACAACTTTCCTTCTTGCGACATTTTCCGGAAATGTGCCTAGCGAAAGTTATGGCCGAAAAACTGAAAATCCCGGAATTCAGGAAAATCCGGATTTTGAAAAATTTCTCCGAAAGTGGTCGATATGGGGCTCAAATGAAAGAGCTCGTCGAGTTGAACAACTTTCCTTCTTGCGACATTTTCCGGAAATGTGCCTAGCGAAAGTTATGGCCGAAAAACTGAAAATCCGGGAATTCACGAAAATCCGGATTTTTAAAAATGTTTTCAAAAGTGGTCGATATGATACTCAAATGAGAGAGCTCGTCGAGTTGAACAACTTTTCTGCTTGCGGCATTTTCGGGAAATGCGTCTAGCGAAAGTTATGACGGAAAAACTGAAAATCCGGGAATTCACCACGAAAACCCGGATTTTTAAGAATTTCTTCAAAGTGGTCGATATGGTACTCAAATGAAAGAACTCGTCGAGCTGAACAATTTTTCTGCTTGCGGCATTTTCCGGAAATGCATCTAGCGAAAGTTGCGACCAAAATACTGTTGCATTCTTCTGAAAAAGCCCGTGTCCCTAAGAGAAAAAGCAGCGGCAACCCATTCTCGCTACTTCGCTAGTTATTGGGTTGTCGCATTTTTTTAAAAAAAAGACAACCCTTTGATATGGCTAAGTTTCTTTATTTATTTATTGGGTTGCCGCTTTTTACACAAAAAGGCAACCCTTTCATCTGGGTATGTCCCTTTATTATTCATCATCTCGTGACCACACCTGTCCCCCCCCTCTAACTTTTGATAGGGTGGCCCGATTGGGCTGAAATTTTTCGGAGGTGTTGGGGGTGGGGTGAAGTGTTGACTGAAGCGCGGGCAGTCCGATATTTCCCGGATTCCGGGAATGGCGAATCCCGGAATTTTTTAGAATGGTAAGGGGCGACCAAGGGAAACGTAAAAATTTTTTGTCTCCGATTTTGCTTAAAAGTTGGTCATAGGGTAATTCGATAGCGCTGATTTCGAAACTGAAATCGAAATTTCCGGAAAAGTTACGGATTTCGAGATATTGAACCCGGAAAATTCCGGATTTTAAAAAATTTCTCCGAAAGTGGTCGATATGGTGCTCAAATGAAAGAGCTCGTCGAGATGAACAACTTTCCTTCTTGCGACATCTTCCGGAAATGTGCCTAGCGAAAGTTATGGCCGAAAAACTGAAAATCCGGGAATTCACGAAAATCCGGATTTTTAAAAATGTCTTCAAAAGTGGTCGATATGGTGCTCAAATGAAAGAGCTCGTCGAGCTGAACAACTTATCTGCTTGAGGCATTTTCGAGAAATGCGTCTAGCGAAAGTTACTACCAGAATACTGTTGCATTCTTCTGAAAAACCCCGTGTCTCTAGGGAAAAAGCAGCGGCAACCCATTCTCGCTACTTCGCTAGTTTATTTATTTATTTATTTATTATTCCGGTCAACATTTGTGTCCCCCCCCCTTTTTCTCGAGATTGGCTGGACCGATCGGGCTGAAATTCTCACCATAGTTGTAGGGTGACCTGAAGTGCTCCCGTTTGTAAGGGCATCCCGATATCTCCCGGATTCCGGGAATGGCGGCTCCCGGAATTTTTAAAAATGGTAAGGGGGGACCAAGGGAAACGTAAAAATTTTTTGTCTCCGATTTCGCTCAAAAGTTGGTCATAGGGTAATTCGACCGCGCTGATTTCGAAACCGAAAACGAATTTTCCGGAAAATTTACGGATTTCGAGATATTCGCCCCGGAAAATATCGGAATTTGAAAATTTTCCCCAAAAGTGGTCGATATGGAGCTCAAATGAAAGAGCTCGTCGAGCTGGACAACTTTCCTTCTTGCGACATTTTCCGGAAATGCGTCTAGCGAAAGTTATAGCCGAAAAACTGAAAATCCGGGAATTCACGAAAACCCGGATTTTGGACTTAAAAATTTTTTGTCTCCGATTTTGCTCAAAAGTTGGTCATAGGGTAATTCGACCACGCTGATTTCGAAACTGGAATCGAAATTTCCGGAAAGTTTACGGATTTCGAGATATTGGACCCGGAAAATTCCGGATTTTGGAAAACTTCTCCGAAAGTGGTCGACATGGTACTCAAATGAAAGAGCTCGTCGAGCTTAACAACTTTCCTTCTTGCGACATTTTCCGGAAATGCGTCCAGCGAAAGTTATGGCCGAAAAACCGAAAATCCGGGAATTCCCGGAAAAACCGAATTTCTAAGAATTGTCACAAAAGTAGACTCTATGGTACTCATTCGAAAGCTCTTAGCGAGTAGGAAAAAAGTTGCAATAGCACCAAAGCCTGAAAATGTACCAAAACTGAGTTTTCGCCCTTTAGATAAGAGGAAAATGGCTGCGACAACCCGTTGATGCCGGTAGGATTTATTATTATTATTATTATTATTATTATTATTATCCGTCTGTCCCCCCCCCTAGATCTCGAGATTGGGAAGGGGTACAGGGGTGGTTGATACCTCATTTTGAAGATATTCACTTGGACGTTGGATTCTCAGTTGGGCAGTCCGATACCTTCCGGATTCCGGGAATGGCGAATCCCGGAATTTTTCGGTTGGTAAGGGGGGACCAAGGCGAAATTTCAAAATCCAAAATTTGGTCAAAAATTTTTTGTCTCCGATTTCGCTCAAAAGTTGGTCATAGGGTAACTCGACCACGCTGATTTCAAAACTGAAATCAAAATTTCCGGAAAATTTACGGATTTCGAGATATTCGACCCGGAAAATTCCGGATTTTGAAAAATTTATCCAAAAGTGGTCGATATGGTACTCAAACGAAAGAGCTCGTCGAGCTGAGCAACTTTCCTTCTTGCGACATTTTCCAAAAATGCGTCTAGCGAAAGTTATGTCCGAAAAAGTGAAAATCCGGGAATTCACAAAAATCCGGATTTTGGGTCGAAAATTTTTTGTCTCCGATTTTGCTCAAAAGTTGGTCATAGGGTAATTCGACAGCGCTAATTTCGAAACTAAAATCGAAATTTCCGAAAAATTTCCGGATTTCGAGATATTCGACCCGGAAAATTCCGGATTTTGAAAAATTTCTCCAAAAATGGTCGATATGGTGCTCAAACGAAAGAGTTCGTCGAGCTGAGCAACTTTCCTTCTTGCGACAATTTCTGAAAATGCGTCTAGCGAAAGTTATGGCAGAAAAATAAACAGAAAAACCTGTTGTGGGCAACACATTCTTGCAGTAGCGCTAGTTATTATTATTATTAGCAGGTGGGTGTCCCCCCCCTAGATCTCGAGATTGGGAAGGGGTACAGGGTTGGTTAATATCTCATTTTGAAGAGCGTGAAAAGAAGGTGTGCATCCGTGAATTTCATCACTGTATCTCCACCCAGTCGACCAGGGCAGGGAATTTAAAATTTAAATTTTTAAAAATCGAAGGTGGTGGTTCTGGTTCTCTGGAAACGCCTATTATCAGTTGTTTTTCGCCCCTAGAACTCGAGATTGGGAAGGGGTACAGGGTTGGTTAATATCTCATTTTGAAGAGCGTGAAAAGAAGGTGTGCATCCGTGAATTTCATCACTCTATCTCCACCCAGTCGACCAGGGCAGGGAATTTAAAATTTAAATTTTTAAAAATCGTAACGGGGGTTCTGGTTCTCTGGAAAGGCGATTCTCAAAAATGGTCAAAAAACTTTTGCTTCGAATTTTGTTGAAATGACGGTGATAGGGTAATTCGGGGACGCAGATTCCAAATCTGCAATCGAAATTTTTCTACCTTTTGAGAATCTCGAGATGTGGCCAAAAGTTACACTGTTGGAGTCCACAAAAGTGAGCAAACTGCCCAGAAACACCTAATATCCGTGTTTTTTGAACTAGTTAGTCATGATGAGCCGGTGTATTTGCTAGGACACGCTTAGAATGGTATATCAAGTAACTTTTAGCGATATGTAGTTGAAAATTGCTTATCCCAACTGCCCTTTTATGGGCAACCATGTTCAGGTAAAGGTGTCAAAAATGGTCAAAAACTTTTTGTCTCCGATTTGGTTGAAAAGTCGGTTATAAGGTAATTCGGGGACGCAGATTCCAAATCTGCAATCGAAATATTTCTACCTTTTGAGAATCTCGCGATATGGCCAAAAGTTACACTGTTGGAGACCGCAAAAGTGAGCAAACTGCCCAGAAACACCTAATATCCGTGTTTTTTGAACTAGTTAGTCAAGTTTAGCAGGTGGGTTTGCTAGAACACGGTTTAGAAGGGTATATCAGGAAACTTTTAGCAATATTTAGTAGAAAATTGCTTATCCCAACTGCCCTTTTATGGGCAACCATGTTCAGCTAAAGGTGTCAAAATGGTCAAAACCTTTTTGTCTCCGATTTGGTTGAAAAGTCGGTTATAAGGTAATTCGTAATTATCCCAACTGCCTTTTTAAGGGCAACCATTTGTATGAAGTAGTGTTAACAAAGTGTAATATAAAAATCATTTATCCCAACTGCCCTTCTAAGGGCGACCATTTTAGGATGAAGGTGTCGTCATTATTGTATTCGAATAAAACCAAGCATATTGCAGAAGCACGCATTTCTTGAACGAGAGGCTATCAAAGTCTTAGGAAATAAAGCTGTGACCTAAATGGAATGTGCAGGTGGGCAACACACTCTCGCAGTCGCTAGTTATTATTCTTATTATTAGCAGGTGGGTGTCCCCCCCCTAGAACTCGAGATTGGGAAGGGGTACAGGGTTGGTTAATACCTCATTTTGAAGAGCGTGAAAAGAAGGTGTGCATCCATCAATTTCATCACTCTATCTCCACCCAGTCGACCAGGGCAGAGAATTTAAAATTTAAATTTTTAAAAATCGAAGGTGGTGGTTCTGGTTCTCTGGAAACGCCTATTATCAGTTGTTTTTCGCCCCTAGATCTCGAGATTGGGAAGGGGTACAGGGTTGGTTAATACCTCATTTTGAAGAGCGTGAAAAGAAGGTGTGCATCCGTGAATTTCATCGCTCTACCCCCACCCAGTCGACCAGGGCAGGGAATTTAATTTTTAAAAATTGATGTTGGAGACCGCAAAAGTGAGCAGACTGTCGTCACAGTGCCAGACGGTCTAATCCTTTTTGTCTCCGATTTGGTTGAAAAGGCGGTTTTAAGGTAATTCGGGGACGCAGATTCCATATCTGCAATCGAAATTTTTGTAGGTTTTGAGAATCTCGAGATATTGCCCAAAGTTACACTGTTGGAGACCGCAAAAGTGAGCAAACTGCCCAGAAATCCGTAATATCTGTGTTTTTTGAAGTCGTTAGTCAAGTTTAGGCGGTGCATTTGCAAGGACACCCTTTAAACAGAATTGTCAATTAATTTTTAGCGATATTTAGTCGATAATTGCTTATCCCAACTGCCCTTTTATGGGCAACCATTTTCAGATGAAGGTGTCAAAAATGGTCAAAAAAATTTTTGTCTCCGATTTGGTTGAAAAGTCGGTTATAAGTTAATTCGGGGACGCAGTTTCCAGATCTGCTATCGAAATTTTTCTACCGTTTGGGAATCTCGAGATATGGCCAAAAGTTACACTGTTGGAGACCGCAAAAGTGAGCAAACTGTCCAGAAACCCGTAATATCTGTGTTTTTTGAAGTCGTTAGTCAAGATGAGTCGGTGTATTTGCTAGGACACGCTTAGAATGGTATATCAAGTAACTTTTAGCGATATGTAGTTGAGAATTGCTTATCCCAACTGCCCTTTTATGGGCAACCATGTTCAGGCAAAGGTGTCAAAAATGGTCAAAAACTTTTTGTCTCCGATTTGGTTGAAAAGTCGGTTATAAGGTAATTCGGGGACGCAGATTCCAAATCTGCAATCGAAATATTTCTACCTTTTGAGAATCTCGCGATATGGCCAAAAGTTACACTGTTGGAGACCGCAAAAGTGAGCAAACTGCCCAGAAACACCTAATATCCGTGTTTTTTGAACTAGTTAGTCAAGTTTAGCAGGTGGGTTTGCTAGAACACGGTTTAGAAGGGTATATCAGGAAACTTTTAGCAATATTTAGTAGAAAATTGCTTATCCCAACTGCCCTTTTATGGGCAACCATGTTCAGGCAAAGGTGTCAAAAATGGTCAAAAACTTTTTGTCTCCGATTTGGTTGAAAAGTCGGTTATAAGGTAATTCGGGGACGCAGATTCCAGATCTGCTATCGAAATTTTTCTACCTTTTGTGAATCTCGAGATATGGCCAAAAGTTACACTGTTGGAGATCGCAAAAGTGAGCAAACTGCACAGGAACACCTAATATCTGTGCTTTTTTAACTCGTTAGTCAAGTTTAGCTGGTGGATTTGCTAGGATACCCTTTAGAAAGCTGTGTTAATTATTTTTCAACGATATTTAGTCGAAAACTGCTTATCCCAACTGCCCTTTTAAGGGCAACCATTTTAGGATGAAGGTGTCGTCATTATTGTATTCGAATAAAACCAATCATATAACAGAAGAACCCATTTCTTGAACGAGAGGCTATCGAAGTCTTAGGAAATAAAGCTCTGACCCAAATGGAATTTGCAGGTGGGCAACACACTCTCGCAGTCGCTAGTTGTGTTGCCCACTTTTCCAAAGGAAATGGCAACACTTTGTTATCGTTCTGTGCTTATTATTATCCGTCTGTCCCCCCCCCCTAGATCTTGAGATTGGGAAGGGGTACAGGGGTGGTTGATACCTTATTTTGAAGCCCTTGACTAGGACATCTCCCGGAAGCAAGATGGTTCCGAAATTCCGGGTTTTGAAAATTCGGATTTTTTTCGGATGGTAAGGGGGGACCAAGGCGAAATTTCAAAAATCCAAAATTTGGTCAAAAATTTTTTGTCTCCGATTTCGCTCAAAAGTCGGTCATAAGGTAACTCGACCACGCTGATTTCGAAACTGAAATAGAAATTTCCGGAAAATTTACGGATTTCGAGATATTCGACCTGGAAAATTCAGAATTTTGAAAAATTTCCCCAAACGTGGTCGATATTGGGCTCAAATAAAAGAGCTTGGCGAGCTGAGTAATTTTTATCCTTACCATATTTTCCGGAAATGTTTCTAGCGAAAGTTATGGCCGCAGATTGGAAAATCCGGAATTTCCGGAAAAAACCGGATTTTCAAAAATTCGTTGAAACATGGGCAATATGGTGCTTAATTGAAAGCTCTTTGAGTCCTGGGACAGATTTTCTGAACAGAAACGGCTTAAAAGGTATCTAGTAAAATTTATACCCCAAAGGAATGTGTTGTGGGCAACACATTCTTACAGTAGCGCTAGTTATTCTTATTATTATTAGCAGGTGGGTGTCCCCCCCCTAGAACTCGAGATTGGGAAGGGGTACAGGGTTGGTTAATACCTCATTTTGAAGAGCGTGAAAAGAAGGTGTGCATCCGTGAATTTCATCGCTCTATCTCCACCCAGTCGACCAAGGCAGGGAATTTAAAATTTAAATTTTTAAAAATCGTAACGGTGGTTCTGGTTCTCTGGGAAGGCGAAAGTGAGCAGACTGTCGTCACAGTGCCAGACGGTCTAAACCTTTTTGTCTTAGTCAAGATGAGCCGGTGTATTTGCTAGGACACGTTTAGAATGGTATATCAAATAACTTTTAGCGATATGTAGTTGTAGTTGTAGGGCAACCATTTTCAGATGAAGGTGTCAAAAATGGTCAAAAACTTTTTGTCTCCGATTTGGTTGAAAAGTCGGTCATAGGGTAATTCGGGGACGTAGATTCCAAATCTGCAATCGAAATTTTTCTAGCTTGTATTGATCTCGTGATATGACCAAAAGTTACACTGTTGGAGACCACAAAAGTGAGCAAACTGCCCAGAAACGCCTAATATCTGTGTTTTTTGAACTCGTTAGTGAAGTTTAGACGGTGGATTTGCTAGGATATCCTTTAAAAAGAAGTGTCAAGTAACTTGTGGCAATACTTAATCGAAAATTAATCTTAATTCACGGATGCAAATTTCATCGCTCTACCCCCACCCAGTCGACCAGGGCAGGGAATTTAAATTTTAAATTTTTAAAAATCGTAACCGTGGTTCTGGTTCTCTGGGAAGGCGAAAGTGAGCAGACTGTCGTCACAGTGTCAGACGGTCTAAACCTTTTTGTCTTAGTCAAGATGAGCCGGTGTATTTGCTAGGACACGTTTAGAATGGTATATCAAATAACTTTTAGCGATATGTAGTTGAAAATTGCTTATCCCAACTGCCCTTTTATGGGCAACCATGTTCAGGCAAAGGTGTCAAAAATGGTCAAAAACTTTTTGTCTCCGATTTGGTTGAAAAGTCGGTTATAAGGTAATTCGGAGACGCAGATTCCAAATCTGCAATCGAAATTTTTCTACCTTTTGAGAATCTCGAGATATGGCCAAAAGTTACACTGTTGGAGACCGCAAAAGTGAGCAAACTGCCCAGAAACACCTAATATCCGTGTTTTTTGAACTAGTTAGTCATGATGAGCCGGTGTATTTGCTAGGACACGCTTAGAATGGTATATCAAGTAACTTTTAGCGATATGTAGTTGAAAATTGCTTATCCCAACTGCCCTTTTATGGGCAACCATGTTCAGGTAAAGGTGTCAAAAATGGTCAAAAACTTTTTGTCTCCGATTTGGTTGAAAAGTCGGTTATAAGGTAATTCGTAATTATCCCAACTGCCTTTTTAAGGGCAACCATATTTATGAAGCAGTATTAACAAAGTGTAATATAAAAATCACTTATCCCAACTGTCCTTTTAAGGGCAACCATTTTAGGATAAAGGTGTCGTCATTATTGTATTCGAATAAGACCAATCATATAACAGAAGAACCCATTTCTTGAACGAGAGGCTATCGAAGTCTTAGGAAATAAAGCTCTGACCCAAATGGAATTTGCAGGTGGGCAACACACTCTCGCAGTCGCTAGTTATTATTATTCTTCTTCTTCTTCTTCTTCTTCTTCTTGTCCCCCCCTATTAACTCAAGCTAGGCTCAACGCCCGGAGCTGAAATTTTGTGGGTATGTGGGGGTTGGTCCCAAACCTGGCCCATTTTAATTTCATCGCTCTAGACCCACCCAGTCGACCAGGGCAGGGAATTTAATTTTTTAAAATGGTTCTGGTTTAGAGGGGGGTTCTGGTTCTCTGGCAAGGCGATTCTCAAAAATGGTCGAAAACTTTTTCTCTCCGATTTGGTTGAAAAGTCAGTCCTAGGGTAATTCGGGGACGCAGATTCCAAATCTGCAATCGAAATTTTTCTAGCGTTTGTGAATCTCGAGATATGGCCAAAAGTTACACTGTTGGAGACCGCAAAAGTGAGCAAACTGCCCAGAAACGCCTAATATCTGTGTTTTTTGAACTCGTTAGTCAAGTTTAGCCAGTGGATTTGCTAAGATATCCTTTAAAAAGAAGTGTCAAGTAACTTTCAGCTATATTTAGTAGAAAATTTCTTATCCCAACTGCCCTTTTATGGGCAACCATTTTCAGGTGAAGGTGTCAAAAATGGATAAAAACGTTTAATGTCCGATTTGGTTGAAAAGTCGGTCATAGGGTAATTCGGGGACGCAGATTCCAAATCTGCAATCGGAATGTTTCTAGTTCCCGTGGATCTCGAGATATGGCCAAATGCTACGCTGTTGGAGTCCGCAAAAGTGAGCAAACTGCCCAGAAACGCCTAATATCTGTGTTTTTAACTTGTTAGTCAATTTGAGCTGGTGGATATGCTAGGACACCCTTTAAGAGGGTGTATCAAGCAACTTGTAGTAATCGAAAATTCCTTATCCCAAATGCCCTTTTAAGGGCAACCATTTTCAGATGTACGGGTTAAAAGCCTTTTGTCTAAAATTTGGACGAAACGTTGGCCCAAGGGGAGGTCGAGAACGTAGATTTTATACGCACAATCAAACGTTTTAAAGAAGTTGTGGCTTTGGAGATATGACCAAAGGCAGTCATGCTTAATTTGCAGCAGGTACTCTAAAAAAGGATTTGTGCATATTCTCCGACTTGCTTTGCAATTTGATTACGTTAGCAAGAAGAACGTTTGTTAAACTGTAAAGTGTCTTTAAGCTAAGAACTGCTTATCCCAACTGCCCCTTTAAGGGCAACCGAATTCCAGAAACATTCCTTATCCCAACTGCCCCTTTAAGGGCAACCATTTCCAGAAACATTCCTTATCCCAACTGCCCCATTAAGGGCAACCATTTCCAGGAAAGTTCCTTATCCCAACTGCCCTTCCAAGGGCAACCATTTCCAGGGAATATATATATATATATACCTTATCCCAACTACCCCTTTAAGGGCAACAATTTCAGAAAACAACACAGAAAATACTCTTTATCCCCCATTTGACCGAAAATCGACCCTAGAAAATGACCTGCCTAATGAAGGAAGCGGCGGCAAACCATTCATGCCAATTTAGCTTGTTATTCTTATTATTGTTCACATTTTTGTGTCCGCACCTAGTTCTCGAGATTGGGAAGGGGTAGAGAGGTGGTTGATACCTCATTTTGAAGGTCTTGACTTGAACTGCTCCCGGAAGCGCGGGGAGCCCCGGGGGAGCAGAGGTGCTCCCGGAGCAGCCCCGTGAGTAAAACTGAGTAAAATAAAAAAGTTGTCCAAATGAGCTAATTTTGGTATCATTCGAAAGCTCTCGGCGAGTAATGAAAAAGTTGTAATTGGGTCAAGGCCTGAAAATGCACCCATTTTTAGTTATGAGGCGAAAAAGGGTCAAAAATGGCCAAAAACGGCCAAAACGGCCGTTTGAAGGGGTTTTCCGCCTTTATCTCGAGCTAGAGTCAACTAGTTGGCCTGAAATTTGGCATGTAGGGTGGCGCCCGATGCGGGAAGACCCTCCGGGCACCTGGGTTCCATAGTGTCAAGCAATTAGCAATTACTCGATACGGTGATGCTGCAAATGGTCAAAATTGAAAGTGACGGAAACCCCCCAATATGGGTATCATTCGAAAGCTCTCGTTGCGTGGATAAAAAGTTGTAATAGGGATAAAGCGCCAAAATGTAGGAGAAATGAGTTACGGGGCCTCAAACGGGTCAAAAATGAACAAAAACGGTCAAAATGGGACAAAATTAAAAGTTGTCGGAAACCTCTCAATATGCGTATCATTCGAAAGCTCTCGTTGCGTAGGTAAAAAGTTGTAATAGAGGTAAAGCGCCAAAATGTAGGAGAAATGAGTTACGGGGCCTCAAACGGGTCAAAAATGGACAAAACGGTCAAAATGGGTCAAAATTGAAAATTGTCCGATTGGGTTAATATGGGTATCATTCGAATGCTCTCGTTGCGTAGATAAAAAGTTGTAATAGGTTCACCGCGTCAATGTGTGAGAAAAAGGAGCTACGAGCCTTCGAACGGGCAAAAATCGCCAAATTGGTCAAAATGAGTGAAAATTGAACTTTGTCAGACCGAGCTTGTAGTGGTATTAATCGAAAGCTCTTGTTAAGCTGGGAAACAGTTATAATAGGCGCAAAGCATGAAACCGAATACTTTTCCAGAAAATGAGTCCTTTATATAAACGGAAAAATGTCGGGCGGGAACCACTTGATGCCTTTTGACTTATTATTATTATTATTATTATTTATTTCTTGCCGAATGTGTCCACCCCCAGATCTCGAGATTGGTAAGGGGTAGAGAGGTGGTTGATACCTCATTTTGAATGGCTTGACTTGGAGGTTTGCATATCTCCTGGGCGACCCGGTACGACTCAGGGTGAAAGTACTCGATACGGTGATGCTGCAAATGGTAAAAATTGAAAGTTGTCCAATTGGGTTCATATGGGTATCATTCGAAAGCTCTCGTTGCGTAGATAAAAAGTTGTAATAGGCCCAAAGCACCAAAATATACAGAAAATAAGTTACGGGGTCTCAAAGGGGTCAAAAATGGCCAAAACCGGCCAAAATGGGTCAAAATTGAAAATTGTCGGATTCGATCGATACCGGTGTCATTCAAAAGCTCTCGTTAAGTGGATAAAAAGTTGTAATAGAGCCAAATCTCTTAAATGCACGCAGCTTCAGATATGACTCCTGATAAGAGGAAAAATGACAGCGGCAACCCGTTCATGCAAATAAGCTTTTTTTTGTAGTTTTGCTGTGCTTTCTCACACTTTTTTCTCAAAAACACTTAGTAACGTATATATCCCCTCCTCAGACTTGTGTCGCCTCCCTCCCCAGAATCGCTCCCCTCCAGGACTCCAGGATTAGGGCCTACCGGTCCCAGGCTTCAAGGGTTTTCCTTAAAACTAGGCTAAAAATTGCATTATTTTTAGTTCAGGAGCAAAAGTAGCTATTTTAAGCATTTTTCGAAAAAAATTTTGCCCCCCCCAGAAATCTGTGGCCCCCTCTAGACTTTGGAGGACCCCCACCCAGATTTTCTCCCTCCAGAAATTTTTGCCTAAAAAAGCCAGATGAGAATGGTCCCGCTTGAATAAAAAACTAAGCGAAAATGAGCTGCATTGGATTATACTGAAATTGGGGGAAAATAATAACATATTGTGATAGCGTAAATCCTAATCGTCTGTTATGGCCGCAGCTAAATTTTTACTGGCTACTTGATTCTGTCATGTTCAGTACGTAAGCTCTAATAAAAAGTTTTGGAAGCAGGAGAGTATCATAGGGGTCGCGGCAGTGGCGCCGGAAAAGTCGGCTCAGAGCGAAAAGTGACTATAATAAGAAATAGAAAGTTGAATAAAACAATGATTTTAATTGTATAATTCAACAAAATTTCTGATTTTTCAAGAATTTTTATTCATTATATATTCCAATTTAACTTTGTATCTGAGTAGAATCATCATAATGATTAATTATTTTGCCGTATATATAACTACTACACTAATCATATTCCATCATCAAAGCATAATTAGTTGGTATAATTATGAGCAAAACTTATTTTATAAACTGAAATAAGGCACTATTTCTTGGATTGGTGCAAAATTTCCACGCGGAAACTTCACACCGGTGTAATTTTTCCGGGGGGAATTCCCCGCTAGTGTTGTTTTTCCGGGGGGAAATTTTGCGCCGGCTAAAAACTGCACCGTGGTAGCGTGTACAGTACAGTATATGTACATGTATAACTGATTTTATGCATCGCAATAAAGGTTCATGGAATGCAGTTTTGCATGGGAAAATTCCTACTTTTTTGCTCAAATTCCTACTTTTATTTCCTACTTTTCCAACTTTTTTGAAATTTTCTTTCTACTTTTTGAAAATCACAGCGTGCGAGGCCTGAGCTTAATATTTTCTCTTTCTAATGAATGCAGAGAAACTAACTTTAGTTTTCGGAAATTATTTTACTGCATTTTCGAAATAATTTATTTTTCCAAATTTTTTGTAGACTAAACTTAAACTAAATTTTTTCGTTTGGCATCGGCTACATCATTCGATTATACTATCAAATACCAAGGAACCATTTTTAATTATCATACAATCGCTCTTCTTTATGAAGAAATTGGCTAAAGTGTATGCCTAACCTGGATGTTGCCTGCTTTTCCAAACTTTGGCAAGTGCCACATTAGCTAGAAAGCAGCAATCGGGGCAAAAAAGGTCCCTGGGTATTTTTTTGTAAAACACGTCTACTAAGTGGCAACCCTGTAGCTTGCTTAGTAAATGCTCCACAATCGCTGGAACAAATTTGGTTATATATATATATATATATATATATATATATATATATATATATATATATATATATATATATATATATATATATATATATATATATATATATATATATATATTATATCTTTGCAAAAACTACATTTTTTATGATAGCAGAGTCCGGGTTAGCAGTTAGAAGAGTATAATGCCACGGATAATCGGCCTTAACGATGCCTTCAAATCGACGCCGTCAGTTTAATTTTACGGCTTGCTTAGCTCAAGAAATGATTTTTGCAAGAATAAGTTTTCAACGCCAAAATGGTTATATCTCACAATGCAGAAGAGCTATAAAGTTCCTTCAAAAAGCAAAAATGTAGAGCACAACAAGATCTTTCGAATGAATGTAGTCATAGCTATGTAGCTATAGCTATGTAGCTACCGTCTACCTGTCAGAAATTGGCAAAACCCGATCTAAACGCAGACGTGGAATTTTTTGAAGCGGGATTGCGCGGAGGGTGTTATAACGGTAAATGAAATTATTTTGGAAAGTGTCATCAAATTTCATCTTGATTTGAGCCGTCAACCAACAATATGTGCCCAAAAGGAATCACCTCACCACCTTAACTTAGTAGCAGTTAATTGTTCTTTGTAATTGACGCTTAAATTTTGCTTGCTAATTAATTGAGAAACAAATCAAAATATTCTGCGTCATCCACTAATACGCTAAATAATGAATGAATACTGTTTCCATTAATTTATATTGCAATATTGAGATCAAGGAAACAATCTCCCCCCCAGCCTCAATTGTGATAGTTTACTTGATGCTAACTTTCTCAAAACTTGACCAATTTAACTCAAATTTTGTGTGGGAGCATTCCAACATATATTTGCTTGATTGGTAATGAAATTTTAAAATTTTTAAAAATTTTAAATTTTTAACTTTTAAAGGGGTACCTAAGTGGGACCAAAAAATTTTTGTCTCCGATTTTGCTGAAAAGTCGTATATACGGGTTTCCAGGGTTGTAGAACACGAATCTGAAGTCCGTTTTTGGATTCAGCTTTTCGTTTCTTTCTTATCGCTTTTCTTAGTATAAGCTTACATCTTAAGCTTAAATCTTTAGCTTATACTGAGCTAACGAAAAGCTGAATCGAAAAGCGGACTTCAGATTCGTGTTCTACGACACAGAAAACCCCTATATATATACAACTTTTCAGCAAAATCGGAGACAAAAATTTTTTGGTTCCCCTTGATCCCCCCCCAAAAACTTAAAAATTTAAAATTTTTAAAATTTTAAAATTTTGTTACCAATCAATCGAACATGTGTTGGAATGCACCCACATAAAGTTTTAACCAATTGGGTCAAGTTTTGAGTGAGATAAAGCCAGCGTTGGGGGGGAGATAGTTTACTTGTAAGTTTGGGGGAAAATTGTTTACTTGATCCCAATATTGTTTTAGGCGGATTTCCATTAATTCCACCGCTTTTCATTCAGCAGCTATTACATACATCCTTACATATTATGCGTATATTAGTTTTTGAGAAACTTAGTATCATATTTCTAGGTTTCACTTTTGGGATTACGTCCACTTCAGCTGGCTAAATCTCTGTTATCTAGTGCTGAAGCTGCAGTTCGACTTTGCCATCTGCGGACCACTGCCCTCATTGACACTAAATTAACTTTGACCGTGTGGAGAGACAGATCCTACCTTTATGGAAAATAATTGTCATTGTGATAGCATATAGTATATAATTTATGTAATTTTGCTAAATAAAGTTGTCTCTGGTACATGTAATATGGGGATGGCTTCCGCTGTGAGACAATGGGGAAAGATCGGCTTTGTTTTCGTAAATATAAAGTTTCGGTTCTACCCAGAGAAAAGTCTAACTACGATCGATTCTTACGAAATCTGCTTCAACATACCACGACGAATTAGCTGAGGCCAGCGCATCGCAAAATTGTACCAGCTGTCATTTTAGCTATGCCTTTCTATTTTCGCTGATTAGGACGCTACAGTAACTGTTCATTTCGCAGCTTCTGTTTAAGAAAGACTAGAGCGTTCGTTTCTTTGCCATTACTATCTTTGCTTCGGCCACTTAATCGAGTGGTCGAACCCTTAGAGTTGTCCGCAATACGAAATATTGGACCCGGGGCTTGCACTACTGTTCCTAGATACGAAATAAGCTACCCAGATCAGCTCAGGTCGCTGCGACTCCTAACCAGAAAACTGGTAGACAATCCATGCGATGGCGATCTGAACTATATGAGTACATATATGGGACGCCTGACATCGTTCGTGACATCGCTCACACTGCACACACATCTACACACTTATACATACATGGGACCTCCCATGGCATCGTTCGTGACATCGCTCACACTGCACACACACATATATATACACACTTATACATACATGGGACCCCGCATGACATCGTTCGTGACATCGCTCACACTGCACACACATATACACATACATACATGGGACCCCGCATGACATCGTTCGTGACATCGCTCACACTGCACACGCATATGCACACTTATATATACATGGGACCCCGCATGACATCGTTCGTGACATCGCTCACACTGCACACGCATATACACTTATACATACATGGGACCCCTCATGACTTCGTTCGTGACATCGCTCACACTGCACACGCATATATACATGGCAGTTGCACTTTCGAATGTGAAAAACTGGGAGAGGGGAGTGAACGCATGCCACATGCTCTTCTCGCACTCATAACATTAGCCTGCGCACGCACACAACACATAAGTATGACACACCTGCCCCACCTTTGCACATACCCTCTCACTTCAACTGACATCACCCACCCCCCTGCCATCGAATGGAAGGGTGACAGAACTCTTGAAAGTGCTCTCAACTCCCCCGCAATTCGCGAAAACGGGATTTTCCGGATTTTTTTCTCCACCACCTTGCAATATGATGGGTATCATTTGAAAGCTCCGTTCCTAACCCATTAACCCATTTTGCTTAGTTACCCATTTACTAACCCATTAGGAACACAAAATAGTCTCCGTTCATTAAAAATTGCAGTTTCTATCCTTCCAATATCATTCGGAAGCTCTTAACGAGCTAAACAATGTTTCTAATAGAACCATCTCTTGAAAATGCTCTCTACTCTCCCCGGAAGACCGGATTTTAAGTTTTCTCCAATACAATACAATACAATACGGGTACCATTTGAAAGCTCTTGATGAGCTGCGTAGGCTTAGTAATGGATCCAACTCGCAGAAATGCACCCACTTCTCCGAATTCACGAAAGACTCCGTATCAAGAGTTATTTTATTTGAATGGATGCATACTGGAGGCTAATGAATTCAAAAATTTGAAAATTTTAAAATTTCAAATAATTTTGAAAATTTTAACTTTTAATTTAACTTGGTAGGGGAAGGTTCAAAAAATTTTGGTCCCCGAATTTTCTGAAAACGTGCTTACAGGGGTTTTCTGGGGCGCTGAACACGAATCTGAAATCTGTTAGCTCAGGATACATCTTAAACTTACACTTAAACTTACAGCTTACATCTTAAATTTACAACTTTAGTTTACATTAAGCTAACGAAAGTTTCGTCGAAAAACAGAGTCCAGATTCGTGCTCAGTGCCCCACAAAACCCCTGTATGCAAGTTTTCTGTAAATTCGAGGACAAAACATTTTGATCCCTTTGGCCCCCTTACCAACTTAACATTAAAAAAGATTTCTGAATTTTTAAATTTATAAATTTTTGAATTCATCAGCCCCCAGGTATGTATTCATACAAAACTTTAATGGTCAAAAAATCAAAAGCTAGTGCAGGGGAATTGCGCAAGAGAACCGATGCCTTCCTAACTCCCAAGTAATTAATAAATAATATTAGTTCAGAGTTGATGTCCACAAAAGAAATCGGGTCTTTCCCATTATCCCCCCATAGCTTCGTAGAAGTACTGAAGATGCACACTTTGACGGCTTGAGTTGAAATTTGGTAGGTTTTCGGACGTGCTGATTTCAAAAATGCAAAAATTTTAAAATTTTTAAAAATTTTAAAATTTTAGTTTGGTAAGGGGGGACGGACCAAGAGGAACCGAAAAAATTTTTTACTTTGATTTTGCTGAAAAGATGTATATAGGGGTTTTCGGGGTCGTAGAACACGAATCTGAAATACGTTTTTCGATCCAGCTTTTTGTTAGATCAATATATGCTAAAGTTCTAAGCTTAAGATGTAAGCTTAGCCTGAGCTAACGAAAAGCTGGATCGAAAAACCGATTTCAGATTCGTGTTCTACGACCCTGAAACCCTCTATATACATCTTTTCAGCAAAATCGAAGACAAAAATTGTTTTCGGTTCTTCTTGGTCCCCCCTTACCAAACTAAAATTTTAAAATTTTTAAAATTTTTTTAAAATTTTAAAATTTTTGCATTTTTTAAATCAGCAGGTCCGAAAACCTACCCCTACCAAATTTCAACTCAATCCGTCAAAGTGTGGCATCTTCAGTACTTCTACGAAGCTGTGGGGGGGGATAATGGGAAAGACCCAAGAAATCATCACCGATAGTTGTTGACAGTTGAAGTTGATGTAGCGGATAACAGACAGTTATACAACTCACTCTCTCTTTTCCTATGTTAATTGCGTGCGTATATATAGCTGAGTGCACGCTACAAAGAGCTTTGTTGCTCTTCTGTATCGTGCACCGTGCAGATAAGTTACTTATCCGCATGGTGCACGCTGGGAAGCCTGGACCTAAACTAATTTGCTGCGCCATGCAGACAAATGCATAGCGCAGCAGTGTGTGCAGCTGAGCTCCAACCTAGACAGCTCAGCTGCACATCGTTGTATAAGTACTTTACAACACGACATTGCTTGCATTCAGAGATTAATGCAGCGTCGCACGGGAAGCCCTCGCACGTGGCACTCGTGCGCTTCGCGCACTCGGTTGTAAAAGCAAAAATGTTCATTTTTGTGTCCTCTTTCCAGCCATAACAACCAATCCGGTGTCTGGTCTATCTACTGGAAGCCTAAGGCCAAAAACCAAAACTTTCTTATCTTTTGACCTAAAAATCCGGGACCTGTCCCAGAATGTTAAAGAGCACGGAAATAGGTTATTTCGCAAGTTTTAGCTATTTACGTAAAGGATTAAAGTCGTATGAGTCAAAAGTACCCGAAAGGAAACCAGCACCTTAACTTCCGGGGGGAGTCTCACTTCGCACTACGGGAAAGCTTTAATAACGCACACTAGCTTGTACAAATCATGCTAGACATGCTCTGTGCGTTACCCGGACGGAACCTCCCTAAACTTCCGGAGGGGTCTCACTTCGCACTACGTGCAAGCTTTAATAACGCACACTAGCTTGTACAAATCATGCTAGACATGCTCGGTGCGTTACCCGGACGGAACCCCCCTAAACTTCCGGGGGGGTCTCACTTCGCAATACGTGCAAGCTTTAATAACGCACACTAGCTTGTACAAATCATGCTAGACATGCTCTGTGCGTTACCCGGACGGAACCTCCCTAAACTTCCGGGGGGGTCTCACTTCGCACTACGTGCAAGCTTTAATAACGCACACTAGCTTGTACAAATCATGCTAGACATGCTCGGTGCGTTACCCGGACGGAACCCCCCTTAACTTCCCGGGGGGGCTCACTTCGCACTACGTGCAAGTTTTAATAAAGCGTGTCTGCTAGCGTTATGCATTGGCCGGTGCGGCCAATGGCTGGCCAATGGCCGGCCATTGGCCGGCCAACGGCCAATGGCCAAGTGCTGGCCAAGCTCAAATTTACTGATCTTGTGCGTTAACTGTGTTGAAAAATTTAATTTTGCGGCATAACCGTAAACATTTTGCTGTATAAACGTTACATTAGATACAGTACTACACATTTTCACTTAGATGTTGACAATTTTTATCGTTATTAGCGTTATTTTACAATTAAATTTGCTAATTGCATGCAAATTTTAAGTGTGCTAACAACGTAGTTTTTAAATTTGTCTGGGGGTGAACGTCTCATCACTTTATTGCGGTCCTCGTCCTCCAGCAAAATTAAAACAGAGTTATCGCGGGTTGGAGCTAAATGTTTGGAAAAACAATTTTACAAATATTGTAAATTGTAAATTGTACTATTGAAATAAAGTTTAATTAAGTTGACGCCTAATTAAGCACGGTAGACGAATAAAAATAGTAAATTCCAGCTCGCCAACGTTGACAAATAGCTAAGGAACGGCCAATAGCTTACGGCCAAGAAACAGCCAACGGCCGTTGGCCGGCCATCGGCCAACGGCCAGCCAATTGGCCGGCCAACTTCAAACTCCGGCCAAGCCAAGCCAAGCCAACCATGGAAATTTTCGGCCAATCCCAACACTAGTGTCTGCCCGCTGGCGCACTTAGGTTAGCCTCAGGCTTACGGTAGGTATAACGTTAATTGTATTCTGTACTGTTATTTATTGTATTGTAATGTGACTTTAACAACAACACCAACAATATTTTTATAATTTATATCATTAGAAAGAGCTATAAAGTGCTATAAAGTTGTCGAATCAGGTTTTAACCGTTTTAAGCTAAATAAAGCAATAATTAATTAATAAAAATAACTAAACTATACCTACCGCACTCTTAGAAATGTTCCAGTAGAAACTAGATGATAAATACCAAAGCCTTCGTAGAAAATAAGGTTAAGTCTTGTAATTTCTACAGGACATCGTTGGTAGTTTTTACCGGATATATTTCGGTAGAATTTATTACAAGTTAGCCTTGTATTCAATACAAAGAAAATCTGTAGTTTTCATTGGTACTGCACAAGTAAGTAGTCAATACGCTGACAACGCAAACTGAGTATGGGCGACAGCAGTCATAATTTTTAAGGACTCAAATTTTTTGAATATTTTCAAATTTTCAATGTTTCAACACCCTGTGGGTAGTTTTTGTAATGGCCACTCGCTGCCAAAAACATTTTGGAAGCGGCCGCCCCCTCCCGCACCGACCCCCCCCCCTTTCCACTAATAGGTCGCTCCAGTGAAAATTACAGGTTTTGTCTTTTAAAAACTACCGATGTCTTTAAGATTGTCCAAAAAGTTGAACAAAACTACAGGTTTCTTTAGTATTTTCTACAGGAAACTCTTGTAAACAAGTACAGGTCTCGTTAGTATTTTTTACAGGACACTCCTGTAATTTTTACTAATCAAGAGGTAAAAAATACAAAAGTTGCTTTTGTGCAAAATACAAGAAACTCCACCAGTGATTTTCGGAGCTCACAGGAGCATTTTTGTAGAAAACTACAAGAACTGCTGTAATTTCTACAGGAGTCTTCTTAAGGTGGTGGTATCCTTTTGTGCAGTGCTTTTGTGGTGATTTTTTTGAAACGCTATAAATTTCGCAATTTTGGGAGTTGCAAAGAGCTTTATACATCGTTTTAAAGCTTATTATCTGTACATTCACATGAGCTTACAGAACTGGCAAAATTAGCAAAAAAATAGCAGAAATTTTGTGACAAGCTGACATCTAACAGGATGAATATAGACCAAAAGTTTTTGAACATCGATTTCTCAAAACTGAAGAATCAGCCAAAAGTTCTTTTTGTGCCACGATATGAAGGACATATGGGCCGAGGGACGTTTTTTGGATTTGACTCAGCAGGTCTTAACGGTCGAGAAAATCGGCCAAATGCACAGTAACACGAAATTTCGCAACTTCGCATTGAGTTTTCTTGCTACTCAATATGTTTTAGCCCAAACCAAGAAAAACGTCCCTCCACAGAAGTTCGAATTTCGATTCTGCCAAAAATCTCCGGAATCCGTCGAGTAGTTTTTGAGAAATCGGTGTTCGAAACAAAATAATCGCAGTTTTGCAAAAATGGTTTTTCGGCCAAGTCTCTAGCTCAAAACAATAAAGCCCGCCTAATAGGTATTCATAAAATGTGCATTTGGACGCTGTATCGATTGAGTATAAATGGACAAAAATTGTTCGTAAGGTTTGGCTGTAATTTTGAAAAAACTGATTTCCTCGAAAATGGCCATTTTTGACCCTCCAAATGGTTTTTTGCTTATACTGACTTAACCACTGGAGATAGCTCAAAGGTTGTAAAAGCAAAAATGTTCATTTTCGTGTCCTCTTTCCAGCCATAACAACCAATCCCGTGTCTTGTCTACCTACTGGGAGCTTAAGGCCAAAAACTAAAACTTTCTTATCTTTTGACCTAAGAATACGGGACTGGTCCTAAAATGTTAAAGAGCACGGAAATGGGTTATTTCGTAAGTTTTAGCAATTTGCCGTAAAGGATTAAAGCTGTAGGAGTCAAAAATACCCGAAAGGAAACCAGCACCTTAAGAGTACCTAAGGCTAATTAGCGAATCAGTGAGCAGACACGTGTTCATATAAAAGCGTGTACGTAGTGCAAAGTGAAGTTGCAGAGGGTCCAACTCTCTTAGAAATGTTCCAGTAGAAACTACAGGAATCACTTTTGTAGAGGATAAATACAAAAGCTTTTGTAGAAAATACAGGTTGTCTTGTAATTTCTACAGGACATCGTTGGTAGTTTTTACAGGACATACTTTAGTAAAATTACAAGTTAGACTAGTATTGAATACAAATGAAACCTGTAGTTTTCATTGGTTCACAGGTTTACTCTACAGGAAAGTACTCGATACGCTGATAACGCAAACTGAGTATATAAGGGCGTCAGTGGTCATAATTTTTGAAGACTGAAATTTTTTGAATATTTTCAAATTTTCAGTCTTTCAACACCCCGTGAGTGATTTTTTGTAACGGCCGCTCCCTGCAGAGAATATTTTGGGAGCAGCTGCCCCCTTTTCCATTAACAGGGCGCTCCAGTAAAATTTACAAGTTTTGTCTTGTAAAAACTACAGGTTTGGTATTTGATTTAGGATTGTCAAAAAAAGTCGAACAGACTTTAGTATTTTCTACAGGAAACTCTTGTAATAAAAACTACAGGTTTCCTTAGTATTTTCTACAGGAAATTCCTGTAATTTTTACCATTCGAGAGGCCGGTAAAAATTTACTTTTGTGGAAAATACAGAAAGCTCCGCAGGTGACTGACCGCACAGGAGCACTTTTGTAGAAAACTACAAGAATTCCTGTAGTTTCTACGAAACTGCCCAAAATTGCTTTGGCATGTTACAAAAAATCCAAGTGTTGGAAGAATGAAACCCAGACTTTCGAAATCTCGAGTTTCTGACGAATTCCAAAAATATTTCCGTTAGAGTTTACTCCAGGCCCAGGGGTTTATCTGCTATAAACGGTCAAAATTTTTGCACACATTTTTTGTTCGTAATAGTTTCAGCTTCGGATGTTAGGCTAAAAGTTTCAGGTTCCCTCACAAAAAGTTTCATTTTCAGTGGGTGGACCATCACTATAGCCTAGAGTATCTATAGCTAAGGAAATTGGCGACAGGACAACTTTAGGAGCCGGCCCTTACAGGCCCCCAAACAGCTCTAGCTATAGTTAACTAATGCAAACATATCCTAGTCAAACATCCTTAGCCTAACCTACAAACGATCACTGATCGTAAACACGACACAAATTTAATATACATAAGCATTCTATACATTTATACACAATGGAAATTAAATCTTAGGTGTCACTGAGATCAGGTGGATCGGCGATCTTTCCGGCTTCCCTCACGCCACTCAGATAGGCGCCATAAACAGTTTGAGGGAAATATCTATTTGTAGCCTAAAATTACAAAAATACAGCATTATCGTGATTCCGATCAATATCGGAGCTACAATCTGGAAAAAGCTAATAGGAAACTATGTGTAAATTCTTATCGAATTTGCCAAAATTTCCGCATTTATTTAGTTATGTAGTTGCCGCTGTGCATCAAATAAAAATAAAGTAAAAGAAAAATCAAAGAAAACACAAAACAAGTGCTACAAACAAACTGCTTCCAGAAAGTACTCACTTCGCTAGTTGGCAGTCTCTGCAACACCTAATCTCAAATTTACGGCATCTAGCCTAATTTGAACAAGAAATTAAAAACTATCAGCAGACAGCAGTCAGCATCACATAAAACCCTGTGTCATTCCTAAGTAACGACGTAACTCTCGCACCTCTCCAGCAAAGTACAGTTTATCATCAATATCTTTGGCCATGACATCGTAGTGGGCACCAGAGGCGCCCAGGCGAACATAACTGTAGCTCATTCCAGCCAGATCGTCAGTACCCCAATGGGACAGCACATAATCTACAGGCTCTGGAACAACCTGAAAAAAGATGAACGTAAATGTGAACAGACAAGATGCATGCTTATAAGTCTAAGAAATCTAAATTTACGTCAAATAAACTGTTATTTACGTATACTACTTGTCAGTATCAGTATGCTCGTAAAATCTAACACGACATAAAATAAGTGGGACTGAAAAATAAAAGCAGCATACTCAGGTTTTGCCCCTGCAAAAACAAACACTGTCTGTTCTTTCTACGCAATTTAGCTTCCATCAAGTGATCAAATAATACTCTGAGTACCTCTCCAGGGAACAGTGTTCGTAAAGCCGCCACAAACATGGTTATAATCTCCTGGTCAGTCATTTTCTGAACCGCTACGGCCGCGGCTCCACTCAAGTAGGACATCAGAACATAATTGTCGGTCCCGCCTCCTTTGCTCTGAAACAAGGACACAAATTATAAGCCTCCGTTCTTAACAAATAAAATTGGATGCATGGACAGCACAGACAGTGTAATGGCGGGGCACAGAATTGGAGGTCTGCCCCAGAAAACTGATCAGGGAAAGCAGCCCCTATGCGAGGACGAAGTCCAATTTTGGAGGAGGAACCTCCCACCTCGCACACACACACAACAGCTCACAGAAAAGTAGAATTTAAAAATCAATCCAATTTAAAAGATACATTGGTTGGAAGCTCGCAAGAAAAAAAGAGGTGCAGGCGGGCGGTCCACTAGTGAATATTCGTGTTTATGATCTTTAGCTAAAGCTAAAGTCGATGCAAAGCATAATAGAATGCTTGTGCACTAGAGTTGTTGGCCGGTGAGCCACAAAACTGGCCGGTCAACAACACTATTGTACATCGGAGAAACTAATTCATCAAACTCTGTAAGACGACAAAATGTTGTCATTGTACTTACAGATGAGCTCAGATCATAGAAAATGTTAAAATGTCCCTTGGCCGATTTGTCTGCCGGAACATGGCCAAAATAATCAGCATCTTTAATTTTATCCGCCCAAAATTTCTCTGGAAATTTCACAGCCACCTATAATTATGTTGACACACGAAAGAAAAATAACGTATACAATTATACAACCGTCTTCTGTCCAATAGATTATATACAAATTTAATTTTCTTCAACAACAGAAGTAATAGAAAACAACTAACATTACAAGTTTCCAAAATCAAAAAATGAAAAGTTAACGTAAGCAAAATGGCATTTACTTTTTCAATTAATCCAGCACCCAGTCGAAGGATGGCATCAGCTTTGCTGGGAGGAAGCGGGGGATTGAAGACGGGAGCGTGTTTCTGGAGCACAGCCAAAGGGAGGGTCACAATCACCTATAAAAATCGAAAAACCATGAAATAATAAAAATCGAAATCATAAAGAAAAGCTATAACAAAACAGAGGCCATTACAATTACTGTCCATACAAATGCAGCAATATTGAGAAGTTATCATCACTCATTGCAGCAGCCAGAGACGTAGGCAGACGGCGGGGGGGGGGGCTCCAGACAGAACGGAACCCCAATTTGGAGGACAAAAGAAATTGTTTCTCAAATCTTAGCACAAGTTTTAGGGATTTTTTTGAAAAATTCGAAACAGGCCTGTCACTTTTTGGTTCAGACCCCGCCATTTTCAAATCCTGGACAGCTGATGCAGCCTGCCAGCACATAAATGCAAATGTAAACTGCAAGAGATTGATCAATCAAAACGGCTACACACCATTCCAATAATTGTGTAACACAGCCATTCGGAAAGATCTAAAAACACTAACTTTATCCGCTGAAAACTGCTCCGTTCCAGCACAGACAACAATAGAAGATCCGGAATAGTCCACCTTTGTCACCTGAAAAAAGGCCAATGCTACAGTCATAGTTCCTGTTGCAAGCAGACGCGCGTATGTAAGCGTCTGCCTATGTTCGTCAGCATGAATATAACTTGTTACAATTAATTTTAAACGGTTAAAACGGTATGTTACGATCTGAGGCGTCAACGCGCTTCTGTATGCGTTCGCTGCTATGAATGCACCTTAACAAGAGGATTTTTCTAACAGATAATTCATAACAGCATTTAACAGCCGCATATGCATTATAATCTAAGATATCATGTCATCTTATGTGTTAAGCCTTTCAAATAAAATTCGAGCACGGAGTTGAATTCTGCTTTCAGCGTTCAACCGTCTTAGACCTTCCGATCCGACAAAAACCTCTCAAAAACTCCTAAACATTCCACTGCCCAGTCGAACAGAAGATACCGTCAAAGATTAACAGAATCATAATAAGATTACGAAAACACAGTCAGCAATTATAATATACTAAATTCCCTATTCTCCTCTAGTATTTTCAGTCAAACCAACACAACCAAAATGAAAAAAGCTAGAAGAGCAAAAGAAATCCCAGCGCACACCTTCATGCTGAGTCGAATATCCAGACCGTCTGACAGGCGATCCAGAATTCGACTGTAGCCGTCCGTCATGAGCGCATGGGATCCCATGAACTGAGAGAACTGCTCATTCTGATCCCAGTAGAGGGCGGAGACCTCCCGCAGCGGAGCCCCACAGGAATACTCCAGATTGCTGATGTGAAAATCCAACAGGCGACTCTCATTCTACAACACAGACAATAACAAAAGTGAGCAAGCCAATAAAACAATAATTTGAAGCAACATAATAAATATCAAAGGTTAACACCAGCTTAGAATAGCGTTAGTAAGTGTGTCTGTAGTGAATCACAGTCAACTTGTTTAGTAAAAGCTTCCGCGAACCCATTTTCAACACTTATTTTATTGAAGGAAAGAAGGGAATACAAAACGATAAAGCCAGAAACCAACCGGGGTAAATTTGGTTCCAGTCTGTTCCAGAAACTTTCGATGCATTTCCATCAGCTTTCCTATAAACAAGAAAAGCCACACAAATAATACAACATTTTGGCTTGACTAAAAGACCAACCAAAGAAACCGAACAAAAGAAGTGTGTTTCTTAACAGTGATTGATTGCATCGCATCAATTAATACGTAATCAGGGCCGCGTTGCAAACGATTCTCCTAAGCACCCCCCCTGGAGGCTACTTAGCTGGCATTTTTTAGGGTTTTGAAAGTGGGGGGGGCGAGCCAAAGATAAAATATACCGAAATTTTTAGCGAAAAATTAGCATTTTTAAGGTAAAACGCAAAAAATCGGTGATTTTAAGCTTAAAATGAGCTTATAAGGTCATAAATTATGTAGCTTAAAATTGAGAATTTTTGAATATTTGACCTCAAAAACCTAATTTTTTGACACTTTTGTGCGACCCCCAAAAAAGTGGGTGGGGCTTGCCGAAAAGTGGGGGGGGGGCTCCGAAAAGTGGAGGGGGAACCGAAAAGTGGGGGGCCCACCCCCTCCCCCCACTAAAAATTCCAGCTTAGGAGGATGTCTGGATGCTGTCTAGGAGGGAGTAAGAGACCTCCTAAACTCCTAAACCGGTGTCAAAAGATTTCTCCTAAGTTTAGCTGGCACCGCTCCCACTTAGAAGAAAATTTGGGCGTAATGGGTGACACTCCTAGCCTAGGACAACCTTTTGAAACACAATGCTCCTAAGTTCCCAAATAACCCCAACTAAGGAGCGCTTTTAGGCTTAGGAAGTTAGGAGGATCTTTTGCAACGCGGCCCAGATTTATATAGAGTACGCAGCCAATCAAACCTTCCAGGTCGGTATCAGGATCATTAAGTTTCCGCCAGTCATTGCCAGCGTCCAACAGGGCATTGAAATGAAAGTCCACTCGCTTGTCCTCCGTCACGTCCACAAACTCTCCCGTCTTGGCGTCCAAAAGACGGCACTCCTCGTTCAGTAACTTATACTCAGTATTTGCCTACAACAAAGACAGGATCATTACAGTAATACATTCATTCATATAGATTCCAGAAGAATCAAGCACACTGAACAGCACACGGAATTAACACAAAAACGTTTAAAAATGTCTACAAACACTGTAGAAGCTTAGGCTCAGATATAAAAATCAGTAGTAAACCAAACCGCCTCAAGTGTACCTGAACGCACATCAAGATGACAGGATTATTAACCACACCAGTGACCAAGTGAGCTCCCAGACCGACCAGACTCCCCAGACGCATTGTGTCATTCACTCGACCACCTATACGGTCACGAGCTTCCAAAACGATTACCTAGATATACAATCAAACAAAACAATGACTCACACAGTGCACACAAACAAGTATACATCGACTCTACTAAATACGCTAATCTGCTGATACATATTTAGTATGCAAATCATTCTTACTGTAGTAAACTGGTAACAGTTTTCTAGTGGCCAATGTGACGATGAAAACCCCTCTAAAATTTTGCAACCTTTAGCTAAATTTGACACTTCCATAAAGCTACACTCTGTATATTCAAGAATGCATAGGCATGGAGTCGACCTTAAAGACAAAAATAATAAAAAGAGTAAGTAACTCTTACACTAAGTGTCAGTAATGTTCATGCACTCGGTCCGGTGCATTAGTACGAGAATCCTCCCAACAGTACGACTACGAGAGTCGGAAAAGGGTTAAAAGACGAAACGAATACATTATTGTCTCCAAATACGTATCTGCTCGTTGACTCGCTGATTATGCTTACGACGTGTATCAGATCTATTATCACAAAATTAAACGTGGTCAGCGCTTGAAGTAGCAAATAAAAATTTACTAACTCGGTGGCCAAAATTCTTCAGTTGACGCGCAGCAGCCAGACCAGCAACTCCAGCACCCACAACAATAATCGTCTTCTAAAATATTATCACCCGAATCATGAAATATAATTAATAGAGGAGTTAGGATTTCATAAAACATTTAAAAAATAATAATTTATTGCATCGACAGAAATTGTGTACTACTTTATAATAATTATTAAGCACACATAGCCATACCTGATCCTTTGGTAGGCTAAGATGGAAATTTCTGGGAGGCTGAATCACACCGCAATTAACGACACCCTTGAATGTTAGGAAATTCAGAATGCGATCAGCCTCCAAACAACATCGAATTCTTGTCAAACCACGGCATAGAATGTATCGACTACATTTTTCAAGGGTCAACCATTCCTACAAACAGAAGCAACCTGTAAACATGAAAAGCCCTCTCCAAGGAGCTGAACAAAGTATGTAAGTGCACACAAGGTGTCAACAAATAGTGGCAACAAAATAGGTTTCGACACGAAACTGTGAACAGCGGACGTTTACCTTTGTATTTTTGTTTCTTTTCCAAAACCAATTTCGATTTTATAATCATAACTGAAATTTATGTTACAAATTTCAAAAACTGGTCAAATTCCTAATATTAATATTAAATGACAGCTATGTGAAAAGTGGCCAAGGCTTGGTTGAAATAGGCCTGCAATCGTTCCGTCAGAGACTTTATCAATGGTAGTCGGCAACCAAAAAGAAAATATTGGAAAGCGATAAGAAAAGCGGCAAAAATGTTCGAAAGTCAGTGGGGCGCACTTGACCTCTCACATGACCCATTTATAGAAATGAGAAACTGCTTAGAAAGAGCCGCCCAGTCTTGCAGTAACAACTCACTTAAACAATGCTAACTCGCACGTACTTTTGGCGCCAAGTTCCACAAAGCTACAACCAAATTTCGAAGGCCAAGATACATAGTCTGTTCCCTAAAACCGAATCAACAGCAGTATATACTCACAAAGTAGAAATCAAAAAGCCAGTCTATATGTTCTTCCTAGAGTCGTTTCATGTTTGAGGTTAGATGGTTAGCATGAGCCGGACACGGGGACTATTAAATTTGGGGATCCTGACGTTTCCTTCATGTTGGCTGCCCGAATTTAACAACAGCCATGCAAGAAAAAGCCAATCATCTAACCATTAGAAAGAACGTCGGCAATCACAAAACGATTACGTTGATACAAAATGAAGTCTCAACGCGGTTTTGCGTTCGATAACTAAGGCATTTCGCCATCATCTTAATATGCACTTTTGACTGTGGATACATAGCGACAGCTACATATAAATATCTAAACAATTAAATACCTCGCGTATTCAGGAAACTGCAGTAACTCATCATATTCCATAACGTCAGGACGAAGACAGAGGGCTCGACCCTGATCGTAGGGAGTGTGAAAGGGCTGCAGATACTTGTGCACGGTGAACTCTAAAAACAGAAGTTAAATTTTAAATTAGAGAATTTGTGGACGCCATCTAGCCATGATTACACAAATCTGTTGATATATTTGACGTTGTAGAAGATCCAAAAAGTAGCTAATCTGTGGTACTAAACCTGTCATTTCATCCTGTCTTGTACAAAAACTTCAAAAGAGTGAACTTACCAGATCCAAAAGCATCCAAACTGCGAGACGTTGGACTCATTCCAACACCATCATAATAGTAGTCCTGTATATACTTTAGTGCTGGAGAGTTTTTAATGAGAGCTGGTAAGGCAAGACTTTCAATCCAGCGTGGCTCCAAACACTCCTCAACCCGCTGGAAACAATAAAAATTTATGAGAAACAGTACAACAGGCGCTGCACTATGGAACAACTAGGCGCAGACTAAAGAGACTACGCTAAAACAATGAATACAGCAAACTAGATAATAGCATACAACGTTATATTTTTGGAAATATTTTTTTTAAATTTAAAGCTTTCAATCTAGTATTGACACACTCACAAGCTGCTTTACTTAATGGTATTTTAGTGGGTGCTTGAAAGTGACCCCATTTTCTGCCATAGTGTTACTGGCAATCACTAGAACTATGCTCTTCCAGGATGTTGCTTCAAAAGGTTCACAATGCATACAGAAAGATACGTAAAACAGAAGACCAACCTTATCACTTGGAGCAGCACAAGCATCGTGACTTGTGCTGTTTGCACTGTCCTTCTGAAATGACAAAAATAGATCAACAATTCAACAATCGCATCAAATTAAAGAGAGCAATTAATTACATAATCAATATAACTAAACGTGAGTAGCCAAACGCATTTGTAAAACAAAAATTACCAGAATGAGCAGTGTTTGGAACCAACAAAGTTTAGACTCAAACTAACATACCTCTGTGAGTTTGGAACTATCAATGCAAGAGAAGCGTCCCAAAACTTCCGGACTAACAGGAGCAGATCGTGGTAGCTGTCGCCATTTGCCGCAAAGACGACACTGTGCCCACCATGGCATTACTTCTTCCGCCATAAACAGGCGCATGTTGGGCTCAGACTTTGACTGTGAGGTCCAGGAAGCACGCCAACGCTGGTACTCCTCACCAGAACTGAAACAGAAAGAAGTATGTACGTATATATAGCAAGAAATGGTAAAAAGGGAATATATCAAGGAAATCTCCTGAAGAAAAATTTCACTGTTCAATTAAACACTTGCTGGGACGGCGACCAACACAATCCTTGAGCTTTTATGTAAGGTGCATATCGTTGGAAAGCCTACGCGTGTTGTTTCCAATATTGCACATAAATAGTTTTGCCACAGAAAGTTGAAATCAAAATTTAGTTTGAAAAATTTGCCATTTTGGTCGATTTTGATAAACTTTACCAAAAAACTTTGCAATAACCAGCTAAAATAGCAATTCGCTCATCAGCAATATGTAGTTGAAGTCGGACAATTAATTGTCCTTAATATAATACGATCCTCGAAAAGAACATAGGTCAACAATAGCAAAACTAAGTAAGTAAGTATTCCTTCTCGCCCGCTAGCGGTGAGCTGTCGCGAGGCCCCTTAGGGACATTCAATGCAAGCCACCTTGCTTAAAACAAGGGTGCCGTCACCGAATGTAGGAAGTTAGCAATAGTAAAAATAGGCTAATGGATTATATACTGTGAGAACGAACATGTACATAACTGAAAAATTATATACGGTTTCAATAAATTCGGTAAAACCAAACTAAAAATAATAAAATGATGTGATAAGGAAGCAATCGCCCTTCAAAATGACATGAACGACATACGTATGTACAGGTACACGTACATATGTTCTTGAATACGAAGTGTCATCCTTACGGTTTGGAAAAGTGATGATGACAAGCGCTACAGTAATGTTCTCCTAATGAAATATGTTGCCATTTGCAGGGAAAGCCACGGGAGGCACACCTGCAAAAATTTAAAAGTTGCCTTTATAAAGACGTATATACGTATATATATCAGGGTAGTTTTTAGGGATATTTTTCGGGGGGGGCTTCCCGTGGGGCCCCCGGGCCCGGGGGGGGGGGACAAATTTTAAATTTTCGGGGAGGGAGGGAGAATTTTTTGCACAAATGAGACAAAAATGGTATTTTTTGGCGTATTTTGCATGGTGAAACGCAAAAAGTTCTCAAAAATGCCAGGATTTAACCTAAAAATAGCTATTTTTACGAAAAAATCTCCGGCGAAGCCGGAAAACTTTTGAAATGTGGCCTATTTCTGGCAAAAATTTGGACCTCCAAAAAATCCCGGGGGGGAAGCAAAAATCCCTGGGAGGGGGCGATTTCGGGGGGGGAGGCATTTTCGGGGGGAAGGGGGGAAGGTCAATTTCGGGGAGGCCCGCCCCCCCTGTAAAAAATGCCCTGTATATATATATACGTATTATAAATAATCTGCAAACAAAACAAACTGTACAGGCAGTATGTAGGCATCCAACAATAGTAACCTGGCATTCTTTTAGGGTTTTGAAAGTGGGGGGGGCTTCGCCCCCACCCCTAGGGAGGGGGAAGTGGGGGGGGGTTCCGAAAAGTGGAGGTGGAGGAAAAAAAGTGGAGAAAAAATTATCATCATTTGGTCGGGGTTAACTGCGGCAAGCAACGAGAAGAGATCTAAGGACATGAGGCTAAAGCTATTGGTTCAAGCAGGGAGGAAATAGAAGGTCAGAGTCCTAAGATTATTCTTGAAATATAAATTTTCCGTATAAATGAATAAAACGCACTGGTTAGTATAAAACATTTCTCGAAGAAAAAGTTTAACTATAAAGTAAAGGTAGCGTGGTTGGATATGCATACTGATATACATTTATAAACCGCGAATATGGGTTGTTCGGCGAAGCTGTGCCCATATTAATTCGCTCACAACCTAGTCCTCCTTTCTTTCAGAACCTAGCCCCATATTAAGCATTTTCAAAACTAGTCCTCTCTTGATTTCGCAACCTAACAATCACCCATATTACTTTTTCATGCTCCAGAGGAGCATTTTTGTTTCTTGTCCTTCTGTCATTTTAAAGGATCCCTTTCCAGCAATGCAATAATTGATATAAGGAGCTTAAATAGTGTCCTAGGCCAGGCTAAAAGTGATTATATATAGCTCACAATATACACACCATTGAATTCCCACCTCCGCTCGAAGTCTTTGGTAAACTGACTTTAAAGACTTTCATTTTGGACCACCACTGGAACCCTGACTCACACGTCTCCGTGGTCAGGGCTCACATGTATATACCGACTTCGATCAATGGAATGCTGCAGTCAGAGACACTGTCAGAGCCACCATTGGGCGCTTGCGCCCATAAGGTTCTGGATGATGATGATGATGACTTCGATAGTATGCCTATCGTTTACCACCACCAGCACCGCCGACTTACTATAAATGGGTAACCGCCAAAGGGCCGAAAACAGCTGTTTTAGGGAGTTTGACTACTGGTCAGTAGGCCACCTAGACCGTAGTGACCAGTGGTCACTTCCGTCGGTTTCGGCGATATGCTCATTGAAACGAGCGTAGTCGATTTACTATACATGCCCCCGACCAAAACGCCGAAAACGCTGTTTTAAGGGGTTTTACCACTGGTCAATAGGCCCCATAGACTGTAGTGACCAGTGGTCACTTACGTCGGTTTCGGAGATATGCCCATTGAAACGAGCGTAGTCGATTTACTATATATGCCCCCGACCAAAACGCCGAAAAACGCAGTTTTAGGCCGTTTGACCAGTGGTCAATAGGCCCCATAGACTGTAGTGACCAGTGGTCACTTACGTCGGTTTCGGAAATATGCCCATTGAAACGAGCGTAGTCGATTTACTATATATGCCCCCGACCAAAACGCCGAAAAACGCAGTTTTAGGCCGTTTGACCAGTGGTCAATAGGCCCCATAGACTGTAGTGACCAGTGGTCACTTACGTCGGTTTCGGAGATATGCCCATTGAAACGAGCGTAGTCGATTTACTATATATGCCCCCGACCAAAACGCCGAAAAACGCAGTTTTAGGCCGTTTGACCAGTGGTCAATAGGCCCCATAGGCTGTAGTGACCAGCGGTCATTTCCGTCGATTTCGGCGATATGCCCATTGAAACGAGCGTAGTCGATTTACTATATATGCCCTGCCCCCGACCAAAACGCCGAAAAACTCTGTTTAGAGTGAGTTTTCCCAACTTTGACCCTGGGCGAGGAACCACGGGAGCCATGCTGACCAGTGGTCACTTCGGGCGACGGGCGGTATCGGCAGTATGCTCATCGTTTTCAGCGACCCCGATTTACTTTATATGGGCACCACCCCAAGGCCGAAAAACGCCATCTTTAGTGACTTTTAGGGCATTTCTAGTCACTGGCGGATCCAGGATTTCGTGACGGGGGGGGCGGTAAAATTTTTCCAGTGCAAAAATTCGAAGTTTCGAATTCGAATAAAAAGTATGGTGGTACTCGTAGTACTACTCGAGTTGTTTACGATGGTAACCTTTTTACCACTCCCGGACCTCTAATTAGCTGGCACCAGGCCAACACGGTCTCCAGGGGGCCGCGCAGGCGCCTTTACACCCATGGGCGCTATCGCGCCCCTACATAATTTTTTAAGTAAAAACACAAAAATCGCTGTTTTAAGCTTAAAATTGACTTATAAATTCACAAATTAGCTAAAAATTGAGAAAATTTTTTAAAATTTGACCTCAAAAACTTAATTTTTTGGCACTTTTGGGCGACCCCCCAAAAAACTGGGGGGGGTGCCGAAAAGTGGGGGGCTCCGAAAAGTGGAGGGGGAACCGAAAAGTGGGGGGCAGCCACCCCCACCCCCCCCCCCAATAAAAAATGCCAGGTAACGAGTGACTGACTTGCACAAAAACATAAACAGGTGTTATTTTCTCCACATTCCCCGCTTACATTATGTATAGTATATATATACAAGAAATAAAAATGCTCCTCTGGAGCATGAAAAAGTAATATGGGTGGTGGTGAGGTTTCGAAATCAAGAGAGGACTAGTCTTTAAAATGCTTAATATGGGGCTAGGTTAAAAAATAGAAGAGGACTAGGTTGTGAGCGAATTAATATGGGCACAGCTTCGCCGAACAACCCATATTCGCGGTTTGTAAATGTAATTATTATGCATATCCACGATACATTTGGTTTATAGTTCATAAATAACCTACAGCTACGGTATGTGCTCGAGCTTTATTCGAACTTTTATTTTAGCAAACGTTTTCTTCGAAAGTGCTTCATACTAACCAGCTCATTTTACGTATCCATTTATACGGAAAATTTATATTCAAGAATAATTTAGGACTCTCCCACGATTTTCTATTTCCTCCTGACTTGGACCAATAGCTTTAGCATCATATCCTTAGATCTCTCCTAGTAGTAGAGCCTGCGATAGTTCAACACAACAAAATAATGATAATTTACGTATATATTCCTAGTAGCTAGTTTAACAGTGCATGCAAACAGCTATATTCGATGAGTATATATTTAACTGCTTAAATTTTTTATTGACTGCTATTGATAGCTCTAAGCTAAGACGAAACGTGAAATCCCGCGAATATGGGTTGTTCGGCGAAGCTGTGCCCATATTAATTCGCTCACAACCTAGTCCTCTTCTATTTTTTTAACCTAGCCCCATATTAAGCATTTTGAAGACTAGTCCTCTCTTGATTTCGAAACCTCACCACCACCCATATTACTTTTTCATGCTCCAGAGGAGCATTTTTATTTCTTGTCCTTCTGTCGTTTTAAAGGATCCCTTTCCAGCAATGCGGTATATAATGGATACAAGGAGCTTGAACAGTGCCATGCTAAACGAGCGTAGTCGATTTACAATATATGCCCCCAACAAAACTCCGAAAAACGCTGTATTAAGGGGTTTGACCACTGGTCAATAGGCCCCATAGACCGTAGTGACGACTGGTCACTTCCCTCGACTTCGGCAATATGCCCATTGAAAGAAGCGTAGTCGATTTACAATATATGCCCCACAACCAAAACGCCGAAAAAAGCAGTTTTTGGCCGTTTGACCAGTGGTCAATAGGCCCCGTAGGCTGTAGTGACCAGTGGTCACTTCCGTCGGTTTCGGCGATATGCCCATTGAAACGAGGGTAGTCGATTTACTATACGTATATGCCCCCAACCAAAACGCCGAAAAACACTGTTTTGGTCCGTTTGACCAGTGGTCAATAGGCCCCGTAGGCTGTAGTGACCTGTGGTCACTTCCGTCGGTTTCGGCAATATGCCCATTGAAACGAGGGTAGTCGATTTACTATATATGCCCCCAACCAAAACGCCGAAAAACGCTGTTTTGGGCCGTTTGACCAGTGGTCAATAGGCCCCATACGTAGGCTGTAGTGACCAGAGGTCACTTCCGTCAGTTTCGGCGATTTATGCCCATTGAAACGAGCGTAGTCGATTTACTATATATATATGCCCCCGACCAAAACGCCGAAAAACGCAGTTTTAGGCCGTTTGAGCAGTGGTCAATAGGCCCCGTAGGCTGTAGTGATCAGTGGTCACTTCCGACGGTTTCTGCGATATGCCCATTGAAACGAGCGTAGTCGATTTACTATAAAAGCCCCCGAACCACGGGAGCCATGCTGACCAGTGGTCACTTCCGGCGGTATCGACAATATGCTCATCGTTTTCAGCGACCCCGATTTACTATATATGGGTACCACCCCGAGGCCGAAAAACGCCATTTTTAGTGACTTTTAGGGCATTTCTAGTAAAAGTGGGACTTAGAAACTTTTCGCCCAAACAGGCCAAAAAAATGCAAAGTTTGGGCCCATCTTCTGAAAGCTAGGGAGCAAAATTAAAAAATCCCCCTCGTTACTTTATGCACCCCTACTGGTATATAGTTTTTAACAAAAGATACTAGACCTCTCCAACTTCTACCCAGTTCTAGAAAAGTGTGACCAAAATTTGCGAAAAATAGCGAAAGTCCGACTTTGGGACCTTGGCACAGAGCCAAAATTGGCCAGGTGCCAAAATGATCAAAAAAGGTAGCATGGGGGGATCCTGTCTACCAACATATAATAGTAGTATGGTGCCAAAATGCCCACATCGTTCCAACACTTAGCCGTAAAATGCATTTCCAATAAGCGTTATTCACCGAGAAAAAAAACAAACGCACGGTAACTATCGCCTAGTGCAAAAATTCGAAGTTTCGAATTCGAACCAAAAGTATGGTGGTACTTGTAGTACTACTCGAGTTGTTTACGATGGTAACCTTTTTACTACCGCCGGACCTCTAATTAGCTGGCACCAGGCCAACACGGTCTCCAGAGGGCCGCGCAGAGCCGCAGACGCCTTTATACCCATATTATGTAGGGGCGCTATCGCGCCCCTACATAATACGTAGTGAAAGCTATTCGCAGTTATTAAAACAAAAACCAAATCAATTGACAACTTACATATACATATACATTATGGCTCCGAGTCCGAGGGACCGTTGCGAAAAAGACAAAGAAAAGTAACTGAGCTAAAGTTCAGGCAGACAACAGCTCATATTCTGCTAAACCTCCTTTAAGTAAAAATGTAAACCTACTTTGCAGCAATTCCAACAGCACAAACTGGCTCAACATTTTGACAGCAAAGCCTTTCACATCCCTTCATTCGCTGTGATGAGAAAGCAACAGGCTTTCCATCATTGGATGTTGAACAAGGGTCCTGTTCAGTTTTGTGGTGCTTGGCTGGTAAACCAGAAGATGGGGAATCATCGTTAACCAAACGACAAGATCGCCGACGGCGAGACCCTGTAATTCACAATATTGCCAATCCACCCTATTCACACAGCAGCGACAACAACTAAAAACAGCTAGGAAACGAAGATTATTTCAAAAATTTTAAAATATTTTTCAAAAAATTCCTATGAAAATATTTTTTAAACGAAGGTTGCGGCTTGTTTGCATGATAGACATTCACAGCCCGCCGAAAAATTGAGAGAAAAATTGAAAATTTAACTGTAAAATCGAAGAATTTTCTTGAAGTGAACTTTGGAATAGGCGGATAACCGGACATCCGTTAACGCAAAAATAAACGGGATATCCGGATATGAAAAAATATCCGGTGCCCATCGCCATCACTAATTACAAAACCCTAGTTTGGGGGGGGGGGGCTTGGCCGTCGATCCTGTTCATAAATTTTCCCTGCCAAACCCTTATATGCTATACACACACACACACACACACAAGTTGTATATATACATAAAATTTTAAAAATTGTTAGTCAAAAATTGGAATTTTTCAAAAGATTACGACAAATTAGAGCTAAAATAGGAACTGAAAATTGAGAATTATATACATATTCAGTTTTTGAGGGAAAAAACGATTTTTGCCGACCTCCCTCTAAGATTTTTCTTTCCCTCTCCTCCAAATCGAATTCTGGCGACTCCCTACCCTTTTTTCGTCGGACCCACCTCCCTACTTTTTTGAACTCCACTTTTCTAGTTAGAAACACATACGTTATGTATGTGTATGTATATATATATATATATATATATGCCTGGGGCCCTCGGTTTTACAAGAAATTTGACAATTAATAAACAGCACAGTTTGTCAGTTATAAATATATATACGAACGTACAATACATATCATGTATATATATATATATATGATATGATACA
>JASAND010009108.1:0-20675 GCA_030248195.1 Trissonchulus latispiculum | reverse complement strand
AGTTACGTATTTTGCACCAACTTTGTAAATTTGCAATTTTTATTTTCAGAAGCCATTTTATAAGAAATGAATAAATACATGTCCTGGTCTCGTATAAACAAATCAAGCATCTTATAAGGACCTATCCTCAGGTTATCGAAACAGAAGCTAATCTGCTAATATTGACACAGAGGCAGGACGCTCTGTTTTCTATGAGCTTGTTTTAAAAATCAAGGATTGGCACAAGGGTCCTGTGTATTTAATATGGAATATTTGACACAACGTATGAAACATTTTCTAAAAAGGAAATGCTGCTGAATTCAAGTTCGGACATTTGGTCACCAGGACACAAGAAAAAATAACTACATCACCTAGGTTTTCGTACTGGGGCCAATGCAGTATACAGTTCGCTGAGTCTTCATTGCAAATTGTTTTCCCAGTCATCTAAATTGAATTGGCAAAGTGCAGCAGTCAAGTCTTCCAAACACTGGGGAACATCTGTGAGCAAATATTGTCTGCTGTTTCCAATAAATTCAAATATCTTTTGCTTGTGGTAGAAAGACTAAGAAATATTAACAACGTCTGAAAAGTTAAGGTTTTTGATACAGCGGTAAACTTGCCGCTGCTGTCTTTCACCAGTGTAATTCGAAGCTTATTCCTCAGATATCTCCATCAGCTGTTGGACCAATTTTTTGTGTTTTCTTGTGTACGTGTTTCTTCATAAGTTAGTTAGATGTTGCAGTTTTTGAAATGTCGGCTTGGCTAACGCGTTGAAATTCTAAAGTTTCTCTGATCCGAACAAAGTTGTAGTAAGTGGCCCAAAATCGAAATTTAAATGATTTTTAGACGTTTATATTAACATATGCAAGTTTTTTTCAACTAAATATCTGCTAAAGCAAACGCAAGTTTGATGTACCAATCTCGCTGTTATTTGTCTCGACTTCAAACCTGAAGAAACATGATATAACAACAATTTGAAAAGGTTGACAAACGTACCGTAACTTTAGTAACCACAAAACCGCTGTCCGGCGATATATCGTCATGTGGCGGTCTGTGAAAACGGTAGTGACATCTTCCTGTCCATTTTCTACCACTGTTTTTCTTCCATCATCGTGATAGTATTTCTAGTGACGTGGCCCAAATACACGTCCCAATTAAAACATATGACGGAACACCTCCAACAATACTATTTCAATCAGAAACTAAAACTAAACAAATGTTTGACTTTAGCAACAATTTTCCAAGCATTCTCGTCCCAATTACAACAACGTTTGATTTTTCAGACGTCACAATTTTAATTCCTCGCTTACAGTGACATCAATTGTCAAGCAACATAAGCGCGTAGAAATTGACTTCAAACAGAAGAGAGATAATAGTTCTCTCTGCTGTTGGGTTGGGAAATACTACGGATAGTTTCATAATAATTCATATCTTTCCAATCCACATTTCAAATAATTCATATCTAAATACTGCCTTCGAACCATTTTGGATGTTTTTTAAACATACCGAAAATACAGATGTATAATTGCATCCTGTATAAATAGAACAATAATTAGTGGTCTTGCAAGCTTGACTTTGACAGATGGAGCCGTCATTCAAAGATTAATTCTCACGTCAGCCTCCCCAGACCTCACTGAAGGGGTAACATCGAACTTGGGCATAGGACATATCGACAATGAGGTGACTCTAGTGTGACCACGTTCACAGAAGCGACAAACACGGCTTACCTAAAACAAGTTCCAATTCTACAAGCGACAGCAGTGTACGCAAAATTTCGGCCTCAGTTACCGGGTCGAGTTTTGTAACATGTGCAGAGATCCACGTCTCATGTACGAGTACCTTCATTTGCATGATGTTTTGCTGATAATGTTTTACATGAAATATAAGATGCATTGTAGGTTCATCGTCCAGAGCTTGGCTAAAAAGCTAAAATCTAATCGATTATCAAGCTTAAAACGCTATTACACAAAAATGTGAATACCTCATTTGGACTTATTTCTCAAGGTTGCAATCCCGTTCTGAAACTTCAAGACGTTGTCCAGAAGGTACGATAGGTAGCGATAATATTGTGATTTTGAAGACTAAGCCATTACTTCGTCTAGCTATTCGGCTTGAGTTAGGTCATCACAAATAAAGTGGACCATCCTTTTTAAATACGCGCTAAATCATCACTGAGTGTACTCGTGGTATTTAGACAACGGGTGTATAGTAAAAACTGGAGGTGACAATCATATACGTAAAACTCGTATCGAGCAGTTTTCCCAATAACTGAAAATACAGAATGTCACTTTCCGCTAACAAAACTCCTATATACGTAATGCTTAAAGTTAATACCCGCCAACGCTGTTAAATTCGACGGCCCTACAGGCTTCCATATCAGCTGAGTGATTTGTTCAAAAATCTGGAGCCGAATTCCCATACAGTCCAAGAGATAGACTATTCCTATCTAAAAATCCAAAACGGCTGGAATTAGAATACACCTTCAGGAAAGAACATATATAGAATCAAGGACATCCGGCTTCAAACCTCAACATAGCCCGGGTGTCATTTAATCGATGCCGCCACGGAAGGTAACACTTTGAAGGCACAAAAGTCCGCATTTGGCTTCAAAATTCCTGTTCTGCCCTTTACATTTTTTTTACATTTTACCAAAACCATGATTCAGAATCGATAACTGTTGTAAGAGCCATTCATGACAAACTAAAGCCCAAAAATATTATGATCTAGACCAAACGGATTTACGTGAAAAGCTTACCGACTATCGGACGGAAAGATAATCCCAGACGCTTCAAACTCTCCACCGACACATCAGTGCCAAAGTTTCGCAAATAAAACGAAATTTTAAAAACATTCTCTAATACAATTTCTAACAATTATTTAACAGACCAAATTTAGCTCTCGTATTCAATTTTTAAATTAAAGCTTTAACGCTGCAGAAAACTTGTTTGTTGCATCTCTCTTCTACCGAATTCTTTCTGGATTGCCAATATCTGAATTCCCGAAGTTTCAATTGGATCTGCGGGGACCACATTGGTACTCACCAAGTGTCCATGCTTTCCCTTTCCTGCTTTTTACTGCATTCAGCGTGGAGTTAAAATGAAACGATTGCATCTCGTCGCCGTCCATTGACGGAAGTTGTTGGACCTGTGTCAGCAGATTTATTGGACTGGCTGTGTTAGAGATTATCCAGTTCTGAAATCCGAAGTAAAACTCGGTGTGGACATGAATTCCACTACATTGACGACACTGCGACTCGGACTAGCAAACTAATATGGCCAAATTCCACTTGATTTCCCGCCAATGGTGTAGACAGCTGAATAACTATTTTTGGAACAATATTCTGTTTAAGCAACTTTCAAACGTCTAGGCTTTTTTAATTTGGTTTTTAGCTTGATCATCTAAAGATGTGAACAGAAATATTCCTAACTCTTAAAAAACGTCTTTAACTTAAAAATAATCTAAAAAATGGTCACATTTGAATAGACTTTTTGAGTTTTATTTAAAGGTGTAGGTCGTTATAGTGAGTTGTCGTATTTAGTTTTTGTTACACGTTGCCTCATAGTACGAACACACAAAGGGGAAGCACTGATGTACATGTCGCTTAAATAACGACTCGTTTCCAAGCAAATGAAAGAAATAAAAAACGTGAGTACATTCCAGTTAGTCAATAAATTGAATGTTGACCGCAAACATGAATGTTAAAAATACTATTTAATTTTTAATTAGTACTCGAACGATCATCCAAAACGGAGAAGCGGTATCTTGTTCACCGGGAAGTCGGTCACCAATAATCCAAAAGTTCGATCAAACAGATCTCGCAGCGGTTACCCAGAAACTGGCGAGAACTAGCTGGTCGGCTGGCAAAGTCACTGTAACGGGTGTTGGAAGTGGACTCCGAGACCCGAAATCAAGGTCGAGCTGCTCACAACGCGGAAATAACGGGGAACTTGTCTGGTATACCGCACTATGGTGAACGCAAAGGGCATCGTTTAAAATCGACAGTAAGCTTGCACAAAGTGTTTGAATGAAAACGATTATTTCGCTTTCAAGTGTGGTACCAATGTTGTCTACAGGCTGACTTACTGCTACTGCGTCGCAACTATAAATTTGGGTCATTTTGAAGGACATAAACACTTTTTGTTCCTTTAACAACCATAACTGTACTAATACTGAATGTTAAAGTAAATTCACAGGTAATCAATGAGTGAAGGGCTATGGCAACTACTTATGTCACTCTGAAATCTCAAGTAACATCAGAAGGGCAAAAATTGGTTCTTATATTTGCTCATAGAATGATGTTTTCACAGTAAAATTGAATGCGGACAAATAGTTAAAGGCATTTGCTAGTTTATTTTTAAGACTAGTATTACCGTAGTCTAATATCGATACTAACTGTTGTCTTACCATTGTTTTTGAACGGTACCAAAATCCAGTTGGATACTCTACTGGGATCGAAAATACACTAGGAAAAGCTAGTTGCCAAGTTATCCGAAATCCTTTTAGATATGTGTTGCATTTGTCTGGCCTGGTCAAAAGCGACTACAACGAAGTAGGGTCAAATTGCCTCTGGAGGTTGCGAGAGAGTCTGCATTCTTCTGGAACTGTAATAGGCCTAGTAGAGCAGCAGGTACTGTTGATGAAGGTGGAACTGTGGAGATCGTGCTCACAGTACTACCAGTTGGACTTGCTGTTGCCTGCGTGGTTGACGCCGGTACGGTCATTTGCAGCTGAAATTAACGAGTTTCACAAAATCTATTAAGTAAATATAAATTAAAAATAATTGAGAGCAGCAATAACTAGCTAAACACGGGACTATCTTGTTTTGTACAGAAAACTCAAATTGAAAGCAAAGTCATGATGCTTCGTGAGAACTTATTATTTTTAATGGTCACGTATCCAGACAAATTTGGACAATCTTAGAAGTAAACCAACAATTACCACAGTGCGTTTCATTGGCTTGAAATCCAGACGGACAAGAACACTGAATGTCATTTGGTATAGTGAAAATGCAGGTGGCACCAATCGGACACACTGATTCAACTCCTTCAACCTCACATCTGTCTAAAGATAATTTATGCAGAATACGGAGGAAAAACAAGTAAATTTATAATGGCGTAAATGTTAGAAGTAAACCATTGCGGGTTTACAGAAGAACGTTTAAATCTCCATGCGTTCTTTGATTTCTCTCGAGTAAATATTGCTCTCGCTTTTTTTACAGCCACCTCACCCCACTCGGTACACCGGTTACGGGTAGTGTCAGCAACTTTACAAGTTTGTCTGGGTGGGGGACGCTGACACTGAATAACTGCAGTCCCATTTATCCGAGGTGTTCTACAAGGCTATCAATACGTCCATTACTTTCACCGTAATGGAGGTCCTGTGGTAGCTCCACCTCGCAGGCGGCCACCCCTTGACAATCTCGGTAAATTGCCCGAGGTGGGATATCCAGGGTCTTCCCTAGAGGAATAATAGTGCGGCTCCTGGTTGAAGCCGGCTCTCGCTTTTAAAACTTTTAAATGAATCTTGTTCACAATTGAGTTTGTGTTGTGCTCATCTGAGTGTAAACTTAGTGGCTAAACGGTACCATGGTGCAAATGATTTAACAACAGATTATTGATCAGTAGGCAGTTGCAGTAGGCGTACATATTCCAAGTAAAATCGCTGTTGATTCATCCTTTGAACTATTACTTCAGAATTTTATAGCGCTCCTGCTAAACTTTTGCTGATGGAATTGGATAGAATTAATTGGTACCGTGTCAATAATACTAGAACTTTCGTGGTTATGCAAAAGGCCTTGAAATCGTGATTTTGGAGTTCTGAGGTTTCATTTTTGTTTCGCGGTTTTACCTAGCTTGTACTACAGCTTGAAGATGTTTCTAATTCCTGGTCGTATTCGTGGGATTTGTTCATGACGCCAACTTGTTGTTAACCTAAGCTTCGAGTTAACACGCTTGCGACCTACAGTAACTTTGCAGTATTTGAATCGCGTTTTTTTTGATTTTAAGCCACTTACAATTCCTTGGCCGCCACCAACCCTCCTTCATCCGACCGGTCCCGCATTCAGCATATTCCACCAATCTTTTAACCAAATATCCCACCTTCCTTCAGTAGAGAATGCTTCAGCAGGTATGGATTAGCTAGAACAAGTTGGCTAAAGAGTTAGCAACAACTTTATGATATAACTCTAAAAAAGTACTTTCCACAAGCAGAGCAGGAACGTACATCGCTACATATAAAATGAAAATTTTAAAATTATTTGCTTACAGGATGTACTCCTATCCAGGCACAGTGGTTCCGGCATCAACCTCATCCACGCATCGACATCCATCACATTTTACCATTCCCGCCCAGCACTCTGAAAAAATGTTTGGCCAGAATAGTTGAAATGCAAATCACAGACGCTGATAATGACGTTAAACTTGTGGCAGCTTATGCAGCACCATGTCAACATACATAACACGGTATTTTGCTGCAACGTTGCATCACGAGTGTACTGACAGTTCATTTCAAACATTGCTTGGACGGCGGAGACGAGAATATTAACTGTGTCTTACGTCGTCGTAGCCTTGGTCACAGTCTGCAACGCAATCATGAAACTAGTCAGCTCTATACCTTTTCGCCACAGTCAAATGACTGCTTTTGTGGCAGCTCACAAATCATGCCAATAGTCAAATATGTTACAGCTTGACGTATATCTATGCTTAGGGACTTGTTGCTTGAAACGGGACATCACTAATATGGCGTGCCATATGCGTATATCTATATTCATTGTAACTGAAGTGGCAGAAGCCTGCCAACCTTTTTTATCAGAAGCTGTTGCGTTTGTCATACCGTAACGTTGATTGTTTTAATGTAACTTTGTATGATATAAAAATAAACTGCTCAATAAAAACTGTATATGTAACATATTATCCGACCTATAAAAATTTGTTTCGGCCCTGTGTATGCTTTTGCCATCTTGTATTTGACCAAACGCCCGCTGTAAATCGCCGGTTGTCCGATACATACTTTGTATGCTGACACAAACTGAACTTCCGCTATCTCATATTTCATGACCAGCACATTTTGTCTCTTAAAGACTGTGGCCAATAATGGCCACCCAATGAAGGCTCTGGCAAGATGTGCAATATAAAATACTAAATACGAATCATTTGTGTCACATACAAAATATGTATCGAACAACCCGGCGATTTAGCGACGTCGAATTAACATCTCATTTAAAAAATACACCGGAATGAAGACCAGAATTGTTCTCAGGCTTGTCGTGCACGATTTATACCAGTTTTGTTCACGGTCTGTCCTTATATCCACGCATAAATGCAATAAAACAAATCAACGTAACGTATAACAAAATGCTAACAGCTCTATAAAAAAGTTGCAGCTTCGCCACTTCGATACAATAATATAATATGCACTGGCGCATATGTGTGATGCTCCTGTCTTCAAGCAATGCAAGTCCCTAAGTAATGAACTTACCAAATAAATATATTTTAAACTATTGCACGATTTCCAGGCAAGCTGCCAGCAGGTCTGTGACTGTGGCGCCAAGTGTATAGGTTCGATTCATGGCGGCAGACTGTGACCAAAGGCTACGACGAACGTAAAGACACAGTTAAACAAAAGTAGTACCAATACCGTGATCAACTTTCTCTCTTTTCTGACTTTTATATAGACATTTTCCTCTAAAATGCGTGTAATGTTGACAGGTGCTGCGTGGCGCCTATCGCCGGCTGGGCCTCCTCTTTTCAGGCTGGGCGGGAAGATGTCTTGTTGTGCTGAACGACTGTGCTCGACCAGGAAGTACTCTATTTTTTTCTTTTCCCGCACTTCTGTTTTCCTTATTCCTCTGGTCTTTAGAGTAGGCCACTTAGTAACTCTTTTACTCTTGTGTTAACGGAATGCACCGCACTATCTACGGGCAACCTTACAATCGGAATGGCGTCAGCAAAAACTATATAGCGATTGTAAACGAGAAGCAAAATAGCACGTAATTCATTATAATCAATGCAAGACATTACTTTTCTATTCGGGTGGCCGTTCATTGTTTTTCTGACTGCGCACTGAAGATGGAGTTCTGGACGGCGACAGGATTCCGGGACGGCGGAGAAAGGAGGATGAATAAATAAGGCAAAAAAATAGTGAACCTGGCGCATCAGCAAATGTAGGCAAAATCTCAAAATCTACAAGATACGGTGGCAGGACCAGGTGGAGTTATCAACCGTACCAATGGACCCCCCTCCCCCCTCCCCCCTCCCCCGTTTTGGTAGCCTCTGTAGAACCTCGGATGCCAATGGCGGCAAAACCGTGCAGTGAGTACTGTGTCAGGCGTCCACGACCCAGCCCCCCCCCCCTTTCCCCCCCCCCCCCATGACGACACTTGTATCAAGTTGCCGACACTTCCCGCCTGCCTCCCCCCGTGCTTAGCCTGGGTGTACCTCGAAGGCTCCACAAAACTAAAATGTGAACTGGAGACAAAATGCAAAAGCGGGAGCCGCAAACCGGGAATATCTCAGCCGACTACTTCCAAACCTGATAATCCCGCACTCGGGCAATTGCCGAATGTCGGGGGTGACGCAAGTGGACTACGATTCCGACACGACGAGCTCGTGTGTGTGACTGTACCGTAAATTCATAAATGACTTACATATCATGTCGAAATCCCGAAGACAAAACTGTACCCCACTGGCACTACCGGCAATTGCCGTGAGTGGGTGAGGTGGCTGTATTAAAAGCGGGAGAACGTTTACTCGAGAGAAATCAAAGAAGTATGGGAGATTTAAACGTTCTTCTGTAAACCCGCAATGGTTTACTTCTAACATTTACGCCATTCTCAAATTTACTTGTTTTTCATCCGTATTCTGCAAGAGTATCTTTAGATTGATGTGAGGGTGAAGGAGTTGAAATCAGTGTGTCCGATGGTGCCACCTGCATTTTCACTATACCAAATGACATTCAGTGCTCTGTCGTCTGGATTTCAAGCCAATGAAAACGCATTGTGGTGAGTGTTGGACTACTTCTAGATTGTCCAAGACTGTCTGGATACGTGACCATTAAAAATAATAAGTTCTCACGAAGCATCATGACTTTGCTTTCAATTTGAGTTTTCTGTACAAAACAAGATAGTCCCGTGTTTAGCTAGTTATTGCTGCTCTCAATTATTTTTAATTTATATTTACTTAATAGATTTTGTGAAACTCGTTAATTTCAGCTGCAGTAACGACTGCACCGGCGTCAACCACGCAGGCAACAGCAAGTCCAACTGGTAGTACTGTGAGCACGATCTCCACAGTTCCACCTTCATCAACAGTACCTACGTCTACTAGGCCTATTACAGTTCCAGAAGAATGCAGACTCTCTCGCAACCTTCAGGAGGCAATTGACCCTATTTCTGTTGCATTCGCTTTTGACCAGGCCAGACAAATGAACACATTCAAAGGATTTCTGATAACTAGCTTAACTAGCTTTTTTCCTAAGGTCATTTTCGATCCCAGTAGAGTATCCAACTGGATTTTGGTACCGTTCAAAAACAATGGTAAGACAACAGTTAGTATCGATATTAGACTGCAGCAATACTAGTCTTAAAATAAACTAACTTAAATGCCTTTAATATTTTCCGGTATTCAATACTGTGAAAACATCATTCTATGAACAAATATAAGAACGCATTCTGCTCTTTGATGAGTATTACTGAGATTTCAGAGTGACATAAATAGGAGCAAAGTACCCACTGCGCACATTGAATACTAATTTACTTTGACATCCAATTGTGCAATATAATGGTTGTTGATCAGTGTTTATGTCCTTCAAATGATATAAATTATGGTTGCATTCGCGAGGAGGGTAAGTCAGCCTAGCATTGCACATGGTACCAGATTGGAGTTGAAGAATTGTTTTCATTCAAACACTTTAGGCAAGCTACTGTCGACGCATAAGATACCCCTTTGCGTTCACCATAGTGAGACAATCTGTAAGTTCCCCGTTATTTCCATGCTGTGAGCAATGACCAAGATCTTCAAGGTCTCAGGCAAATCCACACCCAAACTCCACCATAACGTTGAATAGCTCTGGTGTTCTCATGCCAGCCCCAGACCAACTAGTTTCCTGGTGCCAGTTTGCAAGATTACAACTGCTCTGAGATCGTTTGATCCAGACTTTAGTTATTGTGACTGACTGGTGTACAAGATACCTTCTCTCCGTTTGTCTGCCTTTAAGGTGATCGTCTGACAACTGGTTAAAAAATTAAATGGTATTTTAACATTCATGTTTACCGTCAAGCATTCAATTTATTGACTAGCTGAATGTACTCACGTTTTTTAATTTCTTTCATTTGCTTGGAGAAATCATTGCTATAAGAACTACATGAGAATGCACATCGCGTTTCCCCTTTGTGATGTTCGTACCAATGCAGTTAAAACTCAGGTAGAACAAAAATAATTATACGACAACTCTACTATAACTACCTACACCTTTAAATGAAATCCCAAAAAGTCTAATTCAAGAGTGACCATTTTGTGATTACTTTTTAAGTTAAAGCGACGTTTTAACGAGTTAGGAATATTTCTGTTCATTTCTTGAAGGTCAAAGCTAAAACCAAATTAAAAAGCCTAGACGTTTAAAGTTAGCTTAAACAGAATGTTGTTCCAAAAATAGTTATTCAGCTATCCTCACCATTGGCAGATCAAGTGAAATTTGGCCATATTAGTTTACTTCTCCAGTCGCAGCCAATGTACTTAATTCATGTCCTTGGCAACACCAGTTTACTTCGGATTTCAGGAACTGGAGTAATCACTAACACAGCCAGTCCAATAAATCTGCTGACACAGGTCCAACAACTGTTAATGGACGGCAGCGACGAATGCAATCGTTTCATTTTAACTCCACTGCTGAATGCAGTGCAGGAATCAAGGGAAAAAAGCATGGTTTTGCTGTTTACCAGTGGGGTCCCCGCAGATCCAATTGAAGTCAGGGATCAGATTATTGTATTGGCAATCCAGAAAAGAATTCAGGTAGAAGAGAGTTGCAACAAACTAGTTTTCTGAAGCATTAAAGCAATTTAAAAGAATTCAAGAGAAGCAGAATTAAACGGGCTGATTCGGGAAGAGCCAAAGTACTTTAAAAATTGTATTAGGGAATGTTTTAAAATTTCGTTTTACATTTGCGAAACTTTGGAATACAGCCTGACGCAGTGTGAGTGATGTCGTGGAGGTCGAGTGTCTAGACGGACTGGTTCGGATCCGATAGTCACAAAGCTTTCACTAATCCGTTTGGATTAGGATCTAATTAATATTTGGGTTTGTCATGGGCTCTTACCAACCAGCTATCCATTCTGAATTGTTTGGTAAAATGTAACAGGAGCAGAACAGGAGCTTATAGGAAGCTAACAGGACTTTGTGCCTTCAAAGGTGGCCCACCTTCCGATGATGCGGCCATCGATTAAGATGACACTTCTGGCTATGTGCTGAGGTTTTGTAGCCGGCGATGTCATGTTCTATATATGTTCTTTCCTGAAGGTGTATTCTAATTCCAGCCGTTTTTACTTTTAGATAGTAATAGTCTATCTCTTGGACTGTAGAAATTCGGCTCCAGATGTTTTGAAACAAATCACTCAGCTGACCTATGGAGAGCTTATAACAGGGCCGTTTGACAGCAATAGTGTTGTTGAGGTATTAACTTTAAGCATTACGTATATAGTAGTTTTGTTAGCGGAAAGTGACATTCTGTATTTCAGTTATTGGAGAAAACTGCTCGATAATATTTTACGTATATGATTGTCACTGACTCAGTTTTTTACTATACACCGTTGTCTAAATACCACGAGTACACTTCAGTGATGATTTAGCGAGCCGTTCACAAAAAACGATGGTTTTCCACCTTTATTTAGTTGATGACCTACGCAAGCTCGTACTTGGAAACTACTAGACTAACTCTGGGTGTTGGCTATTCTTCAAAATCACAAATTAGTTTATCGCTACCTATCGATAGCTATCTGGACAACGTCTTAGTTTCAACAATGGGACAGGATATAACCCTAGAAATAAGTCCAAATGAAGGTATTCACATTTTAGTGTAAACGTTTTTAGAAGCTAGATAGACTAGATTAGATTTTAGCTTTTAGTCAAGCTCTGGACAGCATAGCGCCAATCTAAATCTTATTTCATGCAAATAACCGTAAAACATCATGCAAATAGAGAGCTGCACTCGTACATGAACGTGATCACTTCTGGCACATGTTGCAAAACTCATAACAGGTTCATACTGGGGCCGAAATTTTGCGTACTAAATTATCGCTTGTAGGGTTGAACTTCTTTGTTTTATAAGCCGTGTTTGTCCTTCTATTGAAACGTGGTCACACTTTTAGGAGCCACCTCGGTTGTCGATATGTCCAATGCCCAAGTTATAGATGTTACCCCTTCAGTGAGGTCTGGGGACCGGCTGACTGTGAAATTAACCTCGCCAAACGCGGACTGGCTATCTGTTAAAGTCACAGCTGTTGCAAGACCACTAATTAATTTGAGGTTCTCGGCCAATCCCTTTATACAGGATGCAATTACTACTTCTATGCATATTTTCGGTATGATTTAAAAAACATCCAAAATGGTTCAAGGGTAGTATTTAAATATGAATTATTTAAAATGTGGAATGTGGAAGATTATAGAATTATTATGGAAACTATCCGCAGATATTTCTTACAACAACAGCAAGGTAAAGAGACTATTCTAATCTCTTCTTGCTCTAATTGCTAATTCTGCTCGAAGCATGGTAGCTAATTGATGTCCTTTGTAGGCATGAATTAAAGAATTTTAGTGACGTCTGAAAAAATCAAACTGTTATAATTTGTAATGAGAATTCCAAAATTATTGCTAAACTCAGTTTGTTTGTTTAGTTTAGTTTCTGTTTGTGTTAATATTGTTGAGGTGTTCCGTCATATGTTTTAATTGACACGCTCCTATTTGGGTCCACGTCACCTGAAACATTATCAACATTGACCATAGAAGAAATAAACAGTGGTAAGAAATGGACAGGAACAGTCACTACATTTTCAGACCTGCCAGGATACCGATATATCGCCGGACCTTACCCAGGCGGTTTCTGTGGTTACACTAAAGTTACGGTACGATTTCAGCCTTTTCAAATTGTTGTTTATATCATGTTTCTTCAGGTTTGAAGTCGACAAATAACAGCGAGATTGGTAAACTTGCGTTTTGCTTTGAGACTTGAGTTGAAAAAAACACATAGCTAAATATGAATTGTCTAAAATCATTTAAATACCGATTTTGGCCTTACTACAACTTCGTTCGGATCAGAGAAATTTTGGAATTTCTAACGCGTTCATTTTAAGCTCAAGATACATTTCAAAACTGCAACATCTAACTAACTTATGAAGAAAACACGTACACAAGAAAACACTAAAAATTGGTCAGCTGAAGGGATGTATCTGTGGAATAAGCTTCGAATTCACTGTGTAAGACTTTAGCAGCGCAAGTGCATTTCACTGTACAAAAACCCAGCACCAGGCGGTAATTTTTAATATTTCTTTAATTCTTCTACCACAAGCAAAGAATATTTAATTTATTGAAAAAAACGGCAATAGCTACTAATGATAATTTACTCACAGTGTTCAAGTTGGAAGACTTGACTTGCTTGCACTTTCTGTCAATTCAATTTAGATGACTGGGAAAACAATTTGCAATGAAGACTTTCAAAGGACTTTGTATACTGCATTGGCCCCAGTACAAATAGGTGATGTAATTATTTTTTCTTGTGGTATCCTGTGAAACAAATGTACCGAACTCGAGCCAATTCAGCAGCATTTGCATTTTATAGTAAATGTTTCATACGTTGAGTCAAATATTCCATATTAAATACACAGGACTAGTTTTGAGATTGCTCTATCCTTTGATTTTTAAAACAAGCTCATAGAAAACAGATGCAAGCACGCTGCATGTAGTCAATATTAGCAGATTAGCTTCTGTTCTGATAACCGAGGATAGGTCACTTATAAAGATGCTGATTTGTGTTTAGATACGAAAGGCCAAGTCCCGGGACTATGTGGTGTGAATGAATTCGACTGTACTAAAAATGGCACTGAATGCATAAGTATTGCAAATTTACGAGACTGCAAAGTTGATTGCAAAAATGGATTAGATGAAGGTATTGGTCTGTTTCTTTGTTTTGTGTGACTACATAGATGCATTTTTGTATTGAGCGGAAAAAATTACCGTTTTAACAACTTTTATTTACATTGCAGCCAAAGAAATGACACAGTTCAACTGTGGTGGAAACTGTCCGACCTGTGGCGATATTTCGGTAGTGCCTATTGATAAAAGATTCAGTTGCCCGCGACCCGGAATGTTCATTTGCTCCAATGGTAAATGCATCGAAAGCAATCTATTAGTAAATGGAGAGGACGACTGTGGAGATGGCTCAGACGAACTGGACGGAAGAAGTGAGGATATTAATTTAAACGAATAAAAGAATTTAAAACAATACAATTTAATTTTAAATTAAATAAAATTCAAAAGACTTTAATGTATTTCAATTTCAAACTGGGCCTAATCTATTATGCCGTTTCTCTCTTTGTTATCGGGCTCGCTTATTTAGTGGCGTGGCCTATGATGGCTAATATCATGTTCAATTCTTTAAAATGTTATTTAACAACATAGGTTTTGTCAGTTACCGTTTAATTTCAGTCTTCATTAATTTATCAAGAAGATTAATAGCATTATAACCAGACATGTGCAGGAGGAAAAGTTTTTGGGGGGGGGGGGGTGAACCGGATTTTTCAGGTTTTTGCCAAAAAAACCGAAAAAATCCGGATTCTGGGGAGACCGTGAGGAGCCCCTTGGTGGGTGAGGTCCAGGTCTGGGGGCGGTAAAAACCCCCCAATCCTCCCCCCCAAGCACATGCCTGATTATAACGGAAACTGTTGTTTTAGCACCTCCGACGGTCCCCACAGTGCCTACTGTCAGTACTCAGCCGGTAACAACAACAACGCTATTACCAAGACCTGCAACTACCCCAGCATTGAGCACAACCACAACTACAATGCCCATTACAGTCACCTACCCTGTGACTGTAGTCCCACCTCCCACTACCATAGGTATGTTAAATGGAAAAAACTAAGTAGATAAATTGATAACTTGGTTCTGGAGTCTGGATTTACGGAGTCAATCAGTTTCACATATCGGTGTTGACGCACGCGGATCCTAATGGCGAAGCGAAAAACACGGAAGAAAGAATTGGAACAAAACTCAGGGGTTCAAAGTTTTTCTGGAACTAAAATGAAGCTCGTTGATAGCATAAAACGTTCCCCATGATAGTTTCGAATTATGAAGAGAAAGTGTTTAAGTAATTGTCACTCAAAGGGCAGGCCAAATTTTGCATGATGAATTCGCATTTGATCATAGTAACATTTACATTCGATTTTATTGCTGAAACGTAAGATGGTGGTTCGGGTTCGCGTATTTTTTGGGCCTTAAAAGAGCAATTGTCGTTGAAATTCATTCAGCTTTGCTACAATTGCATTATTTAGCCTAGAAAACACTTCCGAAATGTCGCAGCGTGAAAAGCCGCCTCCCCAATTCTTTCACCTTATTGTTTTGAGCATACTACAAGTTTACACTAGGAAGCGCTGAATGTCTTCCTTCTTATTATAAAGTCTTGGCTGGATTCACTGTAGCGCCGGGGGTCTTTCCCATTATCCCCCCACAGCACCGAAGAAGCATTGAGTTTTGGAGAAACAAGATTAATCCGCCATAACTTGCACTAAGGCATACACGGACCAACTTATAGTCAGTCAAATCCTTTCACTAAGATCTATAACTTTGTTCTTTGGAGTGTGCATAGACTTCTTATGGTTTAAGCGATCACAGAGGAAATTGAATTTCGAGGGCCAAAACTGACCACTTTTCGAAAAATCAAATATTGCTTCGATTTCGACAGCTTCAACAGCACTGACCGTATTGTCAGCATTTGTACTCCCATTGGGCATGTTAATATGTTCAAAAAAAGCTTTCTACGGCGGGTCTACGATGCACAGCAACGAAACATTTGAAAATCGCAACCGGATCGTTCTGAACACGGATTCTCTCAACTCATGCATGCAATGGAAAACTGCCTTACATACGCAATTTTTGAAATTTTTGAACACCTGCCGAGGGTTATTTTTCATAGTTTCCCGTCTTGCGTTTCTATTCGATAGAAATTAAAGTCCAAACTTGAAAATGGACGAAAAATAGACAAAAATTTCCATTTTCCTTTAAATCTTGTGCTTTTGTTATCATTAAAGAATTTCAGAAAAAAGCCTTGGGAAGACGATTTCTTAGAAGTCTGAACTGGTTGTACTTCTTTAGCTTTCGCACACTTCGAGAAAAACATGTTCGAAAATTTTCTCATAATCGCTTATTCAAGCTGGACAGTTGAAATCAGGCAGCTGAACTCTACCGAGCTGTTACAAGAACATTTAAGCTTTAAAATAATGTAAAAAGTTAATTTGAACTAAAAGAAAATAAAGTAAATACAGTCTTTCATAGTTTGCAGCACATATCCGAACCAACACCTTAAGTGCTGTGAAAGTTTGGGTGACAGTTGACAGAAAGCTGACATAAAGTTGCAATGTAGACGTGAGAACGGAACGGATGTTCCTGGCCCTGTCCGGCCAAAAAGTTTCTTCCCCGCTCATTCCAAGTGTGAGGAGTTTTAGAGACAAGGATATTTCTCAAGCTTGGTTGCAATATACCTAGAAAAAATTCCACTCCTTGATTTAATTACGATAAAGTAATCATAATGAGTGCATTTTAAGGTAATTTTTTGATGGAATTGGACAAATGAAAGAACAAAGAAAGAACAAACGAAACTAAGATTGTCACTACATCACCTCCGACCAGAAAAATTCGGGCCCGAGGTGGGGATCGAACCCACAACCTTTGGCTGTCTAGGCCAACGCTCTACCGATTGAGCCACCCGGGCACAATCTAACCAAGCTTAAGTTGGAATTCGTTCCCAAACTGTAGTGACATTTTAGAAGACGCTTTCGCGCCAGCCCACACAGTCTGATGGGAGCAAACCTCGACCGTTTCAAACCGTAATGGGCAAGACAAATGAAAGAACAAACGAAACTAAGATTGTCACTACAGCACCTCCGACCCGAAAAATTCGGGCCCGAGGTGGGGATCGATCAAAATGATTAAACTAATAAACTGAACGATTAGCAAAGTAATTAGCTAAACCATTTTACAAAAGTAAAAACTGCAGGTATTAGCTGTGTTTAAATGTCGCATTAGTTGTTGGTGTTGCTTTAAATCTTTAAAATTCCATGCAACCATTACCTTTAGATTTGTATCAAAGATTCTTTAATAACTCCTGTCAGCGTAGTGGTCACTTTCAATGCACTGATGGCTCTTGCATTCCAAATTATGCATTCAGAGATTGCGTATTTCATTGCCCAGATGGAAGCGACGAAGGTGGTAGTTTAATCATTATCTCGAATAATTTAGGCAAAGTGTTGTGGTCATACATTAACATACGGTCGGAACCTGTGGGGCTTGTCCCCAGAAAATTTTGAGAGGATCTTGTACCTTTAACTGAAATTTTCAGGGGGCTTGCACTTCTCAAATAAATTCGTGAAATGTTTCGAAAAATTAACGCAGATTATTATTAAACTATGCGATTTTGTTTTAAATTTGCAACAAAATCATCAATTTTAGAAAAATCAAAACTTTGACCGATTTTCACGAAAAATTAAAAATTTCAGCTGAATTGCTTAAAAAGTTAGTCTAAAAGCTATTTTTCCAGCTTATTTCTGCTTACCCCTTGGCCATTTTTTCGTTAACGAAGGCGGTAGGCCTTGGACCCCCGTCGCCTTAATCTATGGTTGTGGTCATGTTACATCGTGTCACATTTTACATTGCATGTATGTTCATTTTATCCACAACCAACGTTTGTTCGCGTTAATCAAAAGGCAGATAGCTCGTTAGCAACATAGTTTTAAAATTTTAAATTAAGTAAACTATTTAAATTCAATTTAAATTTAATCCAATTTATTCCACCTTGCTCGTAGCAGTCTACATATTGGTCTTTTATATTTCAGTATGCGCCGAATCGTCTTCTGTAAAATGTGGCAACTGCAAATGCGCAAAACAGGCTGCAGATGTTTGCGTTGATGTTGAAAGTGAGATTTAGTGCAAATTGAACCACTCGGAATTAGGATAAACATTTCGCGGGAATTGCCTAAATGCAAAGGTTTTAGATTTTGTAATGATTTAGGAATGATCAAAAGTTGATCAACTTTTAAAAATTTAAATTTAGGTGCTTGTTCACGACTCACTGTTTCTTTCTCTCTAATCTACTCTACTATTGTTACTTTTGTAAAAAGAACTTATGTCTGTTTTAGTTAACAATTTGTGTAATCGCCAAGGTTTGCACATTTGCAAGGACAAGAGTGCCTGTGTTAAAGTCGAATGGCTTCTCAATAACATTACTGACTGCCCTGATGGATCTGATGAAGGTTAGTTTTTCACTTAATAACGTCTAATTTTAGGTGTAATTTTGACAACAATTTTTAGACTGAGCAATGATTGCAGATCAAAGCCTACCTGTTACGATGTAATTTTACTGGAACTGGCAAACCTCTTGATACAATATTGGATTGACTAATCTAGTTGATATAACTGTGCTTTAATTTTAGTTATAGCAAACATTAAGTTGTGGATAATGGGGGGGGGGGCTCAGACGTCCGTGTCCAAACTCATTGGATTGGCATCAATTCTTGCATGACTAACGCAAAAACGCGTAGCTAGAAAATAGTTGGTCGTTGGTTCTCAGTAGTTCTCTGTAGTCGTGTCTTTAATGTAGACACGCACACGAGATGTCTCACCCCCACGTTTTGTGACAGTATCCTCCAGCTTGAGTATATAAAGGTTTTTTAGCTGCTTGGCTTACTGAAAAACTGATTGTCAGCTTTAACAGAATGAGATACGACATATTGAGCTACATATATGGCGTCAGCTGTGCTGTACCCTAACAGATAAAGAGCAATGTTATCTTTAACTTGAAGAACGTACAAAAGTTAGAAAACTTGGCCAGCAATCAAGAATTTAAATCTGGTGGGACATTTTGGGCGTTCTAAATTTTGCGAAACAAACAAGAATTCACTAATAGATAAAAGAAAATAAATGAGAATAATTACTTTTGCTCTGGAAAAAATGAACACCAAAGTCATAACAAACTTCAGGTATTTAAATTTAAAACGGCTCTAAAGTTACCGCAAATGGCGAATGTTTTTCTTAAGAAAGTTAAGTTGTTCAGAATCTTAAATGCTGCGACAAATATAAATATTGTGTATACTGGTTAACTTCTTATAACATCACTATTTAGCTGTTTTTGCAATTTTTGTCTCAAACTACCAGGATTATTAGAACGTGCGTACTCTCACTGTACCAAAGCGTAGATAGTTTTGCTAAAGGAGACGTTTAAGTGTACGTGTATGTTGGATGTCATTTCACAACAGATGGGGATCAGATAGATTCTCTGGTACTACTGAGAACCGCCCTTAAAAACTAACGATACAGTCTGTGTGGTCACACACATGCCGCATATTCTTGCAAATATAAAATGGATTCGAGAAACTTAGGACAAAAGTTAAATCCCCACCCTTGACCCCGTTGTCTTGCTTTCTGCATGCGTCTTTAGAATTTGGCTATTGGTTTTCTATCGTTCTGTAGCAGAGTTCTATGCGGACCGGCCCGCACCCGGCTCGCAGCCCGCGCTTCATTACCGCTCCCCGCATCATCCGGGCCGCTGATACCCTCAAAAGTGCAATCTGGTTCGCACGTACCCGCACATAAAAATTACTGCCTGGGTTGTACCTGAGCACCAAAACTTATGTATTCTGAAGGATACATCCTTGGGTGTCTACATTATCTACCATTCATAAAGTGGTGATAAGTAATGCTTTCCTTAATTAAGAGGGTAAACTTTTTGGTCACGAGTTCTGCTCAATTTTATGCGAATGTTTGTCGTATATGTCCTTGACACCTATGATTTCTTTCAGCACTTAACAAACTTAACTATTAATTGTATGAAATACAAAAATCGAATTTGAAAAAATTTAAAAAAATGAAAAGTTTCAAAGTGTATATTTCAGAGAATTGTACTGACCCTCACTTTCAGTGCTACGAGATACCCAAGCTAGGCTGTACAGAAACTTAAGGAACTAATAAAATGTTTTAATGCCCCAAGGAAATTTCCATTTCCCAAAGCCCCAAGGGGGAAATTAATCCAATGCATAATCATTTTAGTTTGTATAAGGTGCACTGTGCGAAAATGTATATAATCGTTCCGTTGCCAAAATATAACAAATACTTTCCACGGACTGTGAGCATTGACTAATGCAAGCCCGAGGATTGTTACTTATTAGATTTCTTTACTTGTGCAACAACTTCAGGAGGAACCTTTTGTTCGTTGCATTGATTTATATGTATTTTGTAGTAATCGTTTGGAGTTGAGAATGTAGTCATACCCAAATTGCTAACATTCGATTGCTAATTACAATGTAATGAAGAGCGATTTTATAACTAAAATAGGGGTTCAGCCGCTGAGCTATTTGTTGGAGGTATCGAATTGTGTAATGGAATTAATAAAATACAATGTTAAAAGTAATCTAAGATCAGCTTTAAAAGAGGTTTGAACTGATCAAA
>JASAND010009107.1:0-22267 GCA_030248195.1 Trissonchulus latispiculum | reverse complement strand
GTAGAGTACCCACATTGCAAGTTATAGCGGATTAAAGCAAAACTCAAATTTTCAAAAGCCGCGACTTTTCTAAATCTTTTCTAGGCTAAAGATGTAATTTAGCAACTTTGAACCTAACACAATTGCGTTTTAAAGCCCAAAAATACACGAACCCGAACCCGCACCTTTAAGGGGGGCTACGAATTTCACTAAAAGTTCGATGTTGGAAATGCTAGCTAGTCTTTTGCCACATAATAGTATTTGGTTAAGTGTAAAATAGTTTAAAGTTTTGAAAGAATTCCATACAGCGTAGCGTCCTGTGGAGCCATCAGAAGTTGGTCTTGTCGGTCCAAAGCTCGACATGACACGTACACAAACTTCGCCTCGCCCTGATCGCTATGTGCAAGGCACAGTACCCAAATTTTTCAGGAATTAGTTCTGATATAGTGCTTTGATATCGCGTAAAATAATCTCTAGACCATTGCTCACTTTTCTGTGCGATACGATCAAAATGCGCAAAATTGGGTGTTGTAGGTCTATACGGGTGTAGGTTAACTAACTTCTAATGAGCTGTGGTTTACCAAATGAACCAAACTTTGCGGCAATTAATACTCCAAGTATCTGTCTTAACTTTGGTATAAATGACGTGATTTCGTTAATCCCTGTGTCTGCAGTGCTGGATTATATTATCGATATTGTCGCTGTTATTTGGCGCCATTTCGAAGATGTGAGTCAATTACACTGTGCCAGAATCGGCTGAAACTTTGCACATTACAGGCCAGTGCTGCCGTCCAAAGCCAAAAAGTCGTAACTAACATTTTTGCCAAAATGGACTTGACTATCTACATACACAAAATTTTATGCTGAATTTAACGTATCTACATTGCATTTGCAGTAATAAACTTGGCAGAAAAACGTATCTGCACTTTGGCATAACAAGAAAAAGCCAAAAAGACGTATCTCAATTTAACATTGTACTTAAGTTTTCTGGCGTGAGCTACTTATAGCAACAGATATCAAAGTACCAAAGCGTTAAGTTTTGCATCACTTTACAAAAACAAATTGTCTGGTGGATAAAACCAGTCAAATAGTATCATTTTAGACAATGTTCACAATTATAGATTAGTTTGATGAAGTGTTGCTGCACAATTCACAACAAGTTACCCCTAAAAGGGGTAAGATTTCGCCTTAACAAAGATAGATTCAGCGTGAGAACGGCGCAGACTTACTTATGCCTGAATGAGGCTTTTCGAACGACACCCATATTACACTATCAACTTCTACCATATGCAATATTTCCGTTGGGGAAGCCTCAGTCACCTTTCCCCATCACACCATATCCTTCTGCACAACACGATGTTCCAGGTCGGTCCAATCATTTTCTACAATGCTGAGCTCTAATAACGTCAATGATTTATTCGGGATAGCGAATTTAGGTTTTTATTCCAAAGGATGCGGAAAGAAACCAAATACGTTTTTGCTTCCAGTTGTTTTCAGAGCATGCATTAATCTAATCTGAGTCCGTTTTTCGATTCAGCCTTTTATTATTAGCTTAATATAAACTTAAGTTGAAAGTAAGCCTAATCAGAGCAGCCTTTTTTGGATTCGTGTACTGTGATCGATAATACCCTATATTTGCAGCTTTTCTGGAATGCAATTTCATTGAATCAAAAGTGAGGTGGACAAACATAGCAATAGAAAATTTTAGATCGAATATGCAAAGTGTAAATATTTGAGCTCGGTGGAGACAAACATGGGGTAGACCTCAGATTATGCTCCACAATCGTTGGCCCTGCTGTTTCGCCACATGTACGACGAAATATCGAACCAATACACAGGGAGTACAAAACATTTTCATCTAAGATTCATCCAAGTACGCAATGTACTACGACTCAGTCAGTATCAAAATGATGCAATTGATCATGATTGTCTCATTTGGATAATTTGCACTCAGCAAAGATTGCTTGAATATCAAATTCTTGATAGTGGGGGAACTGTATGAATTTTGCAGAACACAAGAAAATTATTTATTTTTCGCCCCCTGCTTAGTTCAACGTTTGTAAAAATTAAAACTTTCATTTGAATTTTTTAAAGTCACTTCTCCAGCTAGTTTTCCTTTTAAATTTTTATATCGTTTCACGTTTTGATCAGAGTACCCCCCTTATGAAAAAAAGTGAGCAGCTAGCTTTACACGTTAAACCTAGCCACTTTGGCTGAGCCATAAAAATTTTCAGTTCAAAAATGGGTTCACCCATTACAATTCGCCTTCGGCGAAATAAAAATGGTCACTGTGAAAATTAGTAAAATTGCAGTTACTACCCATGGGCACGGGTAGTCGGGTACCCCACCCGATATCCAGTTAAAACCGGAAAAAACCGGATAAAACCGGATTAATCTGGGTCAAGCAGAGAGAAATTTTTTGGCTAATCTTGCATCTCTCATCAGTTTTACGTTTAGTAAAGTTACTCCAAAGTAAAAGGACAGAGAGAGGGAAAGGAAATTGGAAAGTAGCAATTGTTTTCAGGTAAAATATTCTAAAATTAATCTAAATGGAAAATGCAAACAGTAATCTCAACACATAAGTCAATTTATTGAGCGAGTGAGTTTAAAATTTTACGGTGGTACGAAACTCAGAAAATTGCTGGTCTGAGCGCGGTTATAAAATAAAAACCAATGTTGTCTGTATCAGCATCAGCTTCCGGGTAGTACCGGGTACCCGGGTCCAAATTTTTGGAACCGTGCCCATGCCTAGCAGTTACGTCTTTATGGATTTGGACGGCAGAGTGAGTGCACCAAGATGTGCCGAAAGCTATGTCACTAAACCTCGCTCCAATTTTTATAAATGCTAGATTGGTTTCTCGAAGTATGGATGGCGATCGCTCCAAAAACCACTTAAGACAGTTGTAAGCACATACTGAACGAAGGAAGCGTCATATCGAAAAACGGATTTCATATTCGGGTTCAGCAGGTCAAATAACCCCTATAATCACCTTTTCGGCAAAATCGGAGACAAAAAAATTTTTGACCCCATTTTTACTGCGCTTTTCAGGCCTAAAAATAAGGGTTATTTCTTAACGAAAAGTTGGCTAGCACACTAACCAGAAAACCAAAGCCCTTGAAACTCGCAGACAGTATGCCCCTATTAGAGCCTAATAACTGGTAAAAAGCTGGGGTAGGCTAGGGGCTGCCAACTTTATTAGATCGAAAACGGCGCACGGTCACCTCGCAACTTTTTGCAAAATTTCAAACTTTGAGCTGTTATAACTAAAGAAGGAAGCAACGCTCGAAAGCCGGAATACTTTTAATATTTAGCACTAGTAACAGTTAACATTTATGGCTGAAAGTTACAGAATCGGTCGAACCGTTAATTCACCAGAGCTGAAAACCCTTTTTGAAAAATCCCCATTTTTCGCACAAAAATTTCGACTTTGGCGTCCTGCCAAAAACGGTGTATATGAGATATATTGTTGCCCACCCTAAACTTTTTTACTTTGATATGTTGGCTAACGTTGGGCGGGAAATTAGCTCTCTCCGACGATGTTGTGCCAACCCGTTCGTAGCCCCCCCCCCTTAAGCTGTACAAATTTGTAGGCATCCTGTTACCGTTTGCAGGTACAAGACGACTGGCGCTTCATTGCTATGGTGATTGACCGATTCTTCCTGTACGTGTTTCTTATTGTATCTGTAATCGGGTCCATTCTTATTCTTCTACAAGCCCCAGCCCTGTACGATACCAGACCAGCAATATTGATGTCTCATCCAAGTCTTTGAGAAAAGCTAAACTGGAAAGCTTTCTTCAATGCGAAATGGAGACTAAGCTAACATTAAAAAGGACTTGACACTCGTTAGATTCATTGTGATTTTAACCAGATGATTATCCAAATTATCTGTCCCTACATCTCCGTCTACACGGTCACTCAAAACTGCAGCTCGTTTATTGGAGAGTCAAAACAAAGAACAATGTGCACAACATAAATATAAAGCTTGCGACAGTATGTATGTAGTAAATAGAAGTTGACACACGCCTTTTTGCAGAATACTTTGAGTAAACAAGTACTTAGGGGGGGTCACTTTGGTCAAAAATCAATAGTCACGGATTTCGCTCATTTTCACACATAATATGCCCCCATATGTTCTCAAAAATAACTTAGAATATTAGCGTTAGAAATCAAACTGTGACAGAGTTATTCAAGTTCAAAGCCGGAAAACTTGAAAATTCCGGTGATGAGCCCTGCAAGGTCAGGTGGAGACTAAACGCGACCGAAAACAGGGTTAACCGATACACCAAATTAAACCCTTTACTAAGGTAATATTTAAGTGCAGACGTGGCTCAAGGCCAACTATATATCCAGGCGTTCATAATGCATGCTTGAGTGCTGCACTGACCAAACCTTGCAGGACTGCCCAGTATAACTTTAACTCGTTTTATCTTGCACAGACAACGTTTTAGACCCATGGTTGTATGAGAAAAGTTGCTCCCCGTTCCATTAGCTATCGAGTGATACCCATTTTGTCTATATTTGGAAAAATTTTAAAATTGACATTTTTCACCTATAAAGATCAAAGGTGCCGCCAAAGTAGCATGTTCAATATTGATGCATTTGTTTTGGCCACATTATGTGACAGACATAGATATATTAATTAATCTGCCAAGTTTGGTGATTTTTTACCACATAATGAGTGAGACAGAAATTATCAAAAGAATGTGAAAATTATGAAAAATGGCCATTTTTAGCAAAATTTGCTGCTTTTGTGGCAAGTTTTTTGAGCTTACTGTAGATGATAGAAACATGCGAGTACTTTCATAAGACGTGGATTTATGCGTAGAGTGCAGCTATCTATTGGCCGTTTCTGTAGTTTTTTGCAATCGTTCAGGACAATCAAAAGAGTACCGTAGGTCCTGTTTTTCATGGTCCAAAAATGGCCGATTTTCCAAAATTCTGACTTTAAAAATCCGCCAAAAATCCAATACTGAACAGAATCGCTTCAGAGGAGATATGTAGTTGCACTCTACAATATGTCCTTAATGGTTCTGAAAAGGTTTCAGAGTTCTGACTCTTATACAGCGAAAAATTTTTCTGCCACAAACTTTTTAACCTAACTTTTTCATTTTCCTATGTTTAACACATGTCGAGGTCACCTTTGAGGGCCTGTACAGAACGATAGAAGCAATATTTCGCAAAACGCTCTTGTCTTGTTTCGCGGACCCATGGGGACTACAAAATACGTGAAAATGAGCAAAATCGGAGATGGTCGAAAAATCGGCAAAAAAAGTGACCCCCCTTAATTGCTACTGCCTGGTACTACACGTATTTTACATGAAAGCAAACATAAATACCAACAAACTAGTGCAACAGGCAACTTATTGCAGCAATCTAACAGGTACAAGCGAACAAATTAAGTAAATATGCTCTGTCCACCATTCAATTAAAGTGCGTCTACGTGTCCAACTGTGAGGTTTACTGAGGTGCGCGGATCAAAATCCATGTTACGGACTCCGGAGCGATGGCAGGAGCGCGCCGGCGAGCTACGAAGAAAATGTACTTAAATGTAACGTTGCAGTAAAAAATAATCATTTTGGGTACAGTTGGTATAGCAATAGCTTTTGTCAAATTGGTGGTAAATGTATGTAACAACAGTAAATTGCAATATTCCGTTTCTTCAATGCACAAAAACTAAGGTTAATGAAGAAAAACAGTGAAAACTACAAAATGTTTTGCTGTTATTTTGCTGTGGATCTCCCATTTTCCGGGGCACATCACTAGTCCAATTAAGGTGGGTTCATTCTCTAGAGCAAGCAAAGGAGCAACGAAAAACAGGACAAAGACTCAACATTCTGACTGTCTGAAACGGCAGTTAACGAAATAATTGATCAGTTTTAAGGTTAACTTGAATTTTAGATCAATAAAAATTGTTGCAATAGTTTTCTCATTTTAATAATAAATGTCAAAAACACGAAGAAATTTGATCCTGCCTCCTTCATCACTGGTTTGTTTCTCTGGATCTTTGTTTAGTTCCAGTAACTTCAATTTTGAACGGTTTTTCCCAATAGTCCGATTCTTAGGGCCGTTTCGCGCAGCGAGTTAAACGAGTTAAAACTAAATCAATCCTTTTCGCGCACAGGGTTAAAAGAGTTAAATAGTTCAATTTAACTCGACCGGAGGGCTAAATTAGTTAAAACGTTTTAACTCTACTCTTTTAGTTCGCGCGCAAAACGACCCTTACCGTAATATGCCAAACAGTGGCCCTCCCAATAAAACGCCCATGGGCGTTTTTTCGGAGAGTGGGCGCTTTTTTGGATTTCTCAATGCTGACTTGCATGCCTTTGAAAACTAAAAGTTCGTGAATAAAGTTGCGTTTGATTAAGCTATTTCAATGCTTAGAGTCAATCGTAGGTTCTTTGGATAAACATGTAAGCAACTGACATTTCCCGAATCATCTTGTGGTCCTCAAACATTTATCTAATTTATCGAAAATTGGCTAAGCAGCAATTATAAGAATGTTTCCAAACAATAGCCCATGGGCGTTTTTTCGGGGGGGGGGGGGATGGGCGCTTTTTTGGATTACAAAAATTATATCCTAAATTGCTGATTCCAAAAAACGCTCATGGGCCACTGCTTGGCATAATACGGTAGTGAGGGCACAAATCGACGTTGAGGTAAGATGGCCACTGTAAGTCCGGAAAGTATTTACTTTCCGAGACTGAGAACAGTCGCAACCCGAACCCGTGGTGGACGAGATACAAACTTCTCTTCGTTAGTGAACTATGCAAAAACATAAACAGAATATACAGTAGACAAAACATGACAAATGTGTATATCCACACAAACTGACATAGAATAAAAACACAACATAATTATGACGAACGCAGAAATAAATATATCTGCAGTAAGGGTTCTATTTCCAGCCTAGCCAGAATTTTAATAGTTAATATAACCGCTAGTCTACCTCTACCAAAAAATATATAAGAGTGTGACAGCTGGCAGGCTTTCTGTTAATAGCTGCAGGTACATGGCACGGTAAGGGCTAACCACCCAACAAACGTGTATACACCTAGTGACTCACTCGCCACAAATGAGTACCCAGTCCACGTTTCCGTATAAGCTCACGAGCCGAATCTTTACGCGTTAAAGCTCGAAAACACAATGCGTCTGCTTCGATCTTTAGAACGCAAAGACAGCGTCCAAATTTCTTTGAAATGAGCATAACATAATTTGTTGGGGGAGGGGGTTAGCCGTTACGAGCACAGCATGTGCCTGCAGATGATAACAGAGAGCCTATCAGCTGTTGTCTTGCCTCTACTGACCAAGTCCGTTTCCTAAAGTGAAGTTCAACGCAACAAAAAGAAAAGACCAATTCTACTCACACAAACAAATTATATAAACACTGTATCTAATAATAAATAACACAACACAGACAGGTCAAAGCACCACTAATCAAGGCACAAGTCTATAAGTAGCTGCCACCTCAAAGTAGCGACATTTCTGGAGCACAAGAAAATCTTAACTTAGCAAATGAAACCATTTTGCAAGTAACGCTAACCAATCTTATCTAAGGACAACGTTGTTGATGGCTACATTTTAAGCACAAAATTTATGCACAACAAGGACATTTCCCGAGTAGAACACTTTTCTGAGTTACTGAATAATTTTTCCTTGAAAAATAGATTTGGCAGTTTGTTTTTTCCGTTTTTATACATTTTTGTCCAACTCATGTTGTTTGCAGCAGAGAAGATTCTAAATATATACATGGTTTCCGTGCTTGCTGAGTGATGTCACTATTTAGTACCATAATGCAAGCTGCAGAATGGGGCTCTGCATTCTGGGTGCGTTTTGATGATTCACGAAAACGGAAGTATATACGTAGATTAACACACCCACTTGAGACAGACCCAAAACCTTTTGAGTTATATCCTTGGGTGGTGTACTTCATCCATATCATACATTTCTTTGATCCGCTCTGGATTATTTCCAAAATCCAATTTTAAAGTGGTGTGCAGGAGGGTAGCGCTACACACCAATTTTTAAGTCACAAAATTTATACACAAAAAGACAGGATAGTCCCAAAACAATAAGACGTACATTCACAAGTACATTATTTCTGATATAAACATCATCAAGACTTATTCAAAAACTAACTTGGGGCAGGTAACATGTATATAGTTTTTCTGCAAATATGAAACCTCCTCCGCCCACCCATACATCCATATAAAAATAGAACTTACAGCAAATATGCCACAGCCACACCGCCCACACCCACAATGTTGGAAATTTATAATGCATACAACTCCAACATGCTTACAGTCAAGGAATATGAACAGGCAGTTTATATAGGGCAACTATATTTTAAACTAACAAAAATGTAATATTAACAAAGGTATAAAAGATGGGTGAAGGTTGGCAATAAATGTTGTGATTTTTTCATTAACCCCACATTTCTATCCTAACTTGTTTTTCCAAAAAGACTACCAGCAACCAACAGAACTTTTACTTTTGTTATTTTCAAAGCAGTCCAGAAGAACAAATGAATCAATCAGCAAAAAACTGGGAAAATAATATCAAAGTTTGCGGACGTTATAAAAACATTCTAGTTCGGACTCCCTTTTTATTCCTGCTGGAGCAGGAATGTATAAAACGAAGTTTGGCTATGTTTAGTGTGTGTTTTCTCCATTTTGTCCCAACGAGGCCCTATCTTCAACACAGGGCTAGTATAGGGCACTTTTTTGGGGAAGTTAATTTATGCAAATTGGGTTAGCAGGTATTTAAACAACGGAATCTACAATCTTCTCGCAGTTGTCAACTGTCAGCAATCAAACGATTGCATATTTTTGGGCGCATCAGTGCAGCTTGGGAGCTCACTTTGGCGCATTAGGGACAAAAAGTTATATACCGAATTTCAATTTAATTTCAACTTATATAACTGAAGCCAAAAGGAATTTTATTAGACAGTGTTACAGAAATAGAAGAATATCCCGTCCCCATTCGTTTGTATTAATATCTCACTAACTATACCTAAAATGGAAAATTAATTTGTTATCATATGCCGTTTATGATTAAACAAGTGAGCTGCTTAGCATGTACATAGGTAACAAGTACCTTAATAGCTAAGTAGGTGCTGTTTAACAATCAGCAAGCGATTCTGAAAAAGTAACGACTAGTAGCAACGTAGTCTCACTGCTGCTTGTGATGACATAAAATAATATTTCCTACGGAATTCGAACAGGTCTACGGAGGAATACTGCCCCTTTTGGGGCCACCTTGTTATTTTACTACGATTCTCTTTCTAATTAGATTCCTTACACTTATGATATTTCTTAAAGAAAACTTGTTGTACAGAAGATAGCATGTTCATTTTTCTAACATATACACTGTTACAAGAAACACAATGTATCACTATGTGAATAGCAAATAACAAAGCCATAAATACACAAATAGCACAGCTGTACTTTTGTTTGCAGCAAATAATTCTGCATAGCAAGTAGATCTTGGTCACGCAAAAACAAACGACTACTTCAACCTCCTCCCCTGTCTCGGCTACGCCGTTCCTACTTACATACGGAAGGCGTGGGCGGGGGAGGGGGTTAGTCACTCAAGGGGCACATGTAGCAAACACTCGAAATATATCGTCAAATGGCTGCTTACATATAGGACAGCACGAATTCTGATTAGACTTCAAAGTGTCGGCACAGGTCTGGCACAAGCAGTAGTGGCCGCACTTGTAGACAGCATGCGTCACAGGCTGGTCCATGCAAATGCAACACTCAGATTTTCCTGCCTCAATAGTAGGAGACGGGTCTAGTTTAGAGGCACAAGGAGCTGCCGAGGAAGCGGATGCTTGACTCTTCGGGCCAGTGGGCACTGTTGCAGTGGCACCATTACGAAACGAACGATGATAGTATCTGGTAGAAGAAGCTCCTATAAAAGGCAAATGCTTCGTTGTACAGAACAATGCAGGCACAAGCACAAACCCAAACTATATATTTCCAGTTAGGTCGAACGACAACTGAAGGTCGGGTAAACAGTTCACTAGAAACCAGGGGTGCGTTACAAAAATTCTCCTAAGTACCCTCCTCCTACAGTACAGCTCAAAAAAACTTTATTTTTTGCGAAGTTCGCCTTTTTTGCTAACTTCGCGAACTTGGTGAAATTTCGCCAAATTTCGCGAACTTCGCGAAGAATTTTTCGCGGTGTTTCGCGAAGTTTTTCAGTTAGCTAATTGAGGGGTTTTCTCCATAGTAAAAATAAAAAGTTGAGTGGGCAAGCAAAATTTCAATTTTGTTTTGATTCAAATCCAAACATCACGAATTTCGCGAACTTCTCCAAACTTCGCGAACTTCGCGAAGGATTTTCGCGAAGTTGTTAGTTATAAATAGTGAAAAGCCCGGTAACCAGTTTCAACCTCTTCCAGGAATTCGGGTGTTATCTGGAATGGAAGAAAGCAGCATGGGATGTACGTACGCAATCAGATACGCTCTAATTAAACCAACTGGCATTTTGTTGTAGATCTTTATAATCCACTGCAGGGATGCGAATAGCTCCGAGTGGGCCTAAAACTCTGATAACACGCTCCTAAAGTTTGACCAGAAAATGTAGGGAGCGAAATAGTTTTGTTCATAGCGAATTAGCGGTACACGTTTGCTGCAGTAATTTAGGGGGAGCGCAACGCGCTCCCCCTAGAATAGGGAAAATTTGACGCAATGTGTATAATCTGGACATTGTTTGGCCTGTGGCCAGCGGAGGAGTGGACCGATCGGGCTCAAACTTGGTGTGTGAAGAGCCTGTGGGCAGGGGTTGCTGTGAAAATTTCAGCCGGATCGGCCGGGTAGATCTTGAGATATGAAAATTTTCGTAAGTCGAAAAGTGGTACAAATTGCTTGTTTTCCAGCCGTTATGAATGAAAACAACGATAGTAACGTTTGTATATCAAAAATTATTGCAAAATTTAAATTTTTAAGAAAATTTTTGAAAATTTTCGATTTGGACCCCCAATTTCCAGGCCCCGGCCCCGGCCGTGCCAAGATGAGGCCCCGGCCCCGGTAGTGGCGGCCCCGGTGCATCTCTAATATATATTGAGGGGTACCATCACAGTTTAAATGAGTAAACAATTACACAGTTGTTATTTTTGCACATTTTGTCAATGACTATTATATAGTTGGGATGCGTTGCTTAGGCTAGATTTGGCCGAAAAACCATTTTGGCAAAACTGCGATTATTTTGTTTTGAACATAGATTTCTCAAAAACTACAACCCAACGGATTTGCGTGATTTTGACTGGATGAAAATTTGCACTATTGCCGAAGGACATCTTTTAGTTTGGGCTAAAACCTTCAAAGAACAATTTTGACGGTGCCACTCTAAAGAGCTGGTTGTTTTTAGTAGGTCTACTTCTACATCGAAAAATATATACCCATATTTTTGAAAAATTTCAGAGAAAATTGAATTTTGAAAATTTTGTATGTTTAACACGTATATAAACATAGGCAGATTTTAAAATTGTTTATTTTCGCCAGTTTAAACATCTTATAGTGTAGAAAGCGCGTTTTCTTGTATTTAGAGCCAAACTAGACCCATTTTACTGAAAAAATAAGCATTTTTGGTCAAAATTGATGTTTGGCTTAAAATGGCGCCATTTCCGATTTCGACCCCCTGGAGCACCCACAACAGAATGAACCCAGGTAAAACAACCTATACCAGTTTAATCTATAGGCTCCGTTAAACAAATGTATGTTTACGTATGTATGTTTTCTATTAACCAAATGTATTAGTTTGACCTTTGCTGCTAACGGTTAGAAAAATATTCAATTTTGAAGTGAGTTTTTCCCCGCCGATGGGTTTTTTCCCGCCAACTCTAGGTCACCCCCAGGTCGCACCAGACGGGTTAGAGCAGTGCGGCATATCATCATGAAGCCCAACAGATGCCCTGCACATACATATTATCCGCTTTGGTCTAGGTCTTTCCAGTAGTTCAGGATGACCAGCCAAAGTTTGCCAAATTTCGGCACTTGGACGGACCAAAATTTTCGAAAATTTCTAAGTCCCAAAAAATTTGCGGGGAAGCAGGGGTAGCAACAATAATACAGCCTCTAGTGTTATTTTGGATGCTCTTCAAGATAGGCTATTAAAATCCTATATAGTTCATACCGGTAAGCCAAACACTGGAGGTGGGTTTTTCCCGCATATTAAAATGGATTTTTCCCCGCTTGACTATACTGATAATAAGTTTCAAAACGATGTATAAATCTCTTTCCTGCTCCCGAAATTGCGAAAGTTATAGCGTTTCAAAGAAATCAGCACAAAAGCACTGCACAAAAGGATACTACCACCTTAAGCATGTAAAGAATTCTGGCAAAAAATCTTTTTTTTGGATTTCTGACGGAATTTTTGACGAAACTTAGAACTTTTACAAATATATATTTTGAAAACTTTCTTCAGAAATCTTTGAAATGTTTTGGTCGTAGCTTGTGCAAGTTTGATGTCAGAAATTCCATTCAGAAAGAAAAGATGACAAAAATTGGATATGATTTTTTGCTTTTAATCAACAAAGCTTCTTTAACCTAAGTTTTGAGTTCACAAATAACCGTGCCGGATGCCCAACAAAGTTTCAAAATTGGATTTTGAATTCAATAAGTTATATATAATACACGGGGAAATCCCAATTTCATTTATCTGAACTCTTGGGCTAGTTTTTAACTAAGTCACTTGATTACAAAGAGAGACGCGGTACACGAACTAGGATACGTTATCAGAGTTTTAGGCGCACTCGGAACTATTATCATCACTCTAGCGGATTATAAAGGTCTACAACAAAATGTCAGTTGGTTTAATTAGAGTGTATCTGGTTGCGTACGTACATTCCATGCTGCTTTCTTCCATTCCAGATAACACCCGAATTTCTGGAAGAGGTTGAAACTGGTTACCGGGCTTTTCACTATTTATAACTACCAACTTCGCGAAAATCCTTCTCGAAGTTAGCGAAATTCGTGAAGTTTGGATTTGAATCAAAAAATTGAAATTTTGCTTGCCCACTCAACTTTTTATTTTTACTATGGAGAAAATCCCTCAATTAGCTAACTGAAAAAACTTCGCGAAACATCGCGACGCGAAAAATTCTTCGCGAAGTTCGCGAAATTTGGCGAAATTTCACCAAGTTCGCGAAGTTCGCAAAAAAGGCGAACTTCGCAAAAAATAAAGTTTTTTTTGAGCTGTACTGTAGGAGGCTACTTAAGGTGGTGATTCCCTTTGGTCACATAAAGTTTGCACCTTGGAGTTAAGAAGCCATTTTTATATCAAAATACAGCTTGACATTTTCTCTTTTTAATGCATACGATGAAACTAATGTTGCTTTTCTAAAATATTTTTAGAAGTAGAAGTATGATCTAACACATTTTAGAAGAAGTATGATTTTCCAGAATTTTTGCAGACTCAAGTAAATTTTTTCGCGAGACATCGGTTATATCATTCGATACCTCCATCAAATAGCTGGGGACGATTTTTTATTTATTGTGAAACCGCTCTTCTTTATAGAGAAATAAGCTGACATGTGCGTAACCTAGATTTTGCCTACTTTTTCCAAATTTGTCAAGCGATTACTTTAGCTAGAAAGCAGCAATCGGGGCAACTAAAAAATCGTCCCTGGGTATATTTGTGCAGAACACATTTGTTCAGTAGCAGCCCTCCAGCTTGCATGGTGAATGCTCCACAATCTTTGGAAAAAATTGGTCGTGTTTTTGCAAAAACTACATTTTTCATGATAGCAGCATACAGGATGGCAGTTGGAAGACGATCATGCGTAGGATAATTTGTTCCTGTGAGACCTTCAGATCGACGCCCTTAGGGCCTTTTCGCGCGCGAGTTAAAAGAGTATAGTTTAAATTTTTAAACTCGTTTAACCCTCGGATCGAGTTAAAATGAACTGTTTAACCCTTTTAACCCAGTGCGCGAAAAGGATTGAGTTAATTTTAACTCGCTGCGCGAAAAGGCCCTTAGTTTAATTTAATTTTACGGCTTGCGTTTAACCCTTTTAACCCAGTGCGCGAAAAGGATTGAGTTAATTTTAACTCGCTGCGCGAAAAGGCCCTTAGTTTAATTTAATTTTACGGCTTGCGTAGTTCAAGAAATGTTGGATTATTTGATTTCTGCAAAAATGACAAGTTTTCTATGCCAAAACAAGAAAATCGGCTATATCTCACGGTAGAGAAAAGCTAGAAACTTGATTTAAAAAGCAAAAATGTGAAGCTTAATGAGATCTTTCGAATGAATATAGTCATAACTGCATAGCAGGTGTCAAACTTTCAGAAATTGGGAAAAACCACTCTGACTGCAAATCAAGAATTTTTGAATTGGGATTGCGCGGAGTGTGTTAGAACGCTAAAAGAACTTATTTCTGAAAGTTTCATCAAATTTCATTTTGATTTACGCCGCCAAGTAACAATATGTGCCCAAAAGGAATCACCACCTTAAGGGGGGGGTCCATTTTTGGCCGATTTTTCGACCATCTCCGATTTTGCTCATTTTCACATATTTTGTTGTCCGATTGGTATATTTTAACGAGTTTTTGAAATGAAGGTCGGATCTCTTACGTTTAGCGAGTAATTTCACCTCAAAGTTCATGTCAGTATGTGTTAAACATAGGAAACGGAAAAAGTGGTGATTTTTTCCGTGCGCCAGAGAAATCTCGCCAACGACAAAACGGATCACTTCAACGTCCATCTTATATCATAAATACGATCTAGAAGGGTGATTTGTAGGAAGCAGAATTTTAATTTAGGGCTTCAAAAATTTTTAATTATTTTTTAAGTTTGCGAACAGCCAAATTTGACTGTTTTGCAACGTTGGAATTGGGGATCAGCAACTTTGATGAAATATTCTGAAAGCTGAAAGCCCTAATTAAAAATTCTACTTCCTACAAATCACAGCTTATGACAAGACATTTCGAACGATACCAATTGATCCTGGTTACCTCTGTCCGATTTCGAGATTTCTCTGGCGCAGAAATCTCAATTTTTAGCAAAATGTAGGAAATTCCCGTTTTTTGGCAAATAACCTAGAGCTATGGCAACACAGACCTATAAAATGTTAGACTACCTATTTGCGCACGATTATTGATGACTTTAGGTCAAGACTGGGCACAAATGGCGCAGGTTAGTGCACCCAGTTGGTCGCTGGGGTCAAATATGGGGGTCTGACAACCATAATCTCAAAAATAGTGATTTTTCAAATTTTTCGAAATACGTTAAATTTTATATCAATCGAAAGCTCTCATTGTGGGGAACATTTTGTCTTCTTGGACCATTGCCCGCAAATGCACCAAATTCAAGTTATCGGCCGTTAAATGATTTTCGTTTTCAAGGCTTTCCAGCGCCCGTGCTACTCCCTAAAATCACTAAATAAAGTAATAAACAAAAGTTTTCCCATTCAAAGCTACCCTAACTTCTTTGTTTGCATCAGATAACAAACATACAACCGAATGAAGCTCCATTCTCAAGGAAGTTCAGGTGTAAACTGCCTTTATTTGCTGCGGCACCGCCGTTTTCACTTGTTTTCAAATTGCATGCAATTAATAGCAGGTTACTCGTTAAGTACTGAACGAAACTACTCGAAATTGAAACTCGATATGCAGGGCATATGTGACAAAATTTTGTGTGAAAATGAGCAAAATCCGTGACCATAAAATTTTTCATGGTGGACCCCCCCCTTAAGAGGTTGTCTAGGTAATATTTAGGATGGAGTCAGGAGAACTCCTAAACTTAAAAATTTCGTCCCAAGCTTAGCTGGCACACTACACGTTAAACTCAGATAAATTAGGAGAAAAGTTAGGAGTGGTGGATAGCACTCCTACCTTAGGAGAATCTTTTGAAGCCCGATTCTCCTAAGTGACCACCTAAGCTGGACTTGGAAGAGCTCCACGATTAGGAGAACCTTTTGCAAAGCGGCCCAGGTACTTCTGTGCTGGCTACTGTTGACTACTTTTCTTGCAGAGGCCTGCTTTCAGAAGACTTGTGTACCCTCTCCCCCACACATAGTTGCTCACCACCCAGGAACGGCCCTTCCCTAAGTAACAAAATGGACCCGATAGATTGTTATAGATAGCATTCAAATGCAAATAAATGCAACCTCACTTGTATGTCAGAATTTTGTCATTACGTACCACTTTGCACAGCACTACGTGTTCTTGCAGGAATCTGATGCTGAAATGTAAACACAAATAGTCAGAAAATAAAAATGATGAAACAATAAAATAAACAAGACATCACGGAATTTAATACGTCACCCAAATGGAGATTTTTTGCGTTTCCAAACTGAAACCAAACAATGCTATTCTATCTTCTTCAGTTTACGGTGACCAAGATTCAATAAATTAAAAAGAACCTCGAGCTCAAATCCTACTTGAGCATTACTTTTTGGACCATGTAATCCACTTTGTCAGTGTAACAGTTGTAAAGAGCAAAACAAGCGACATTGAAATCTTACCAATAGAATCACATGAAAAGAAACTTACCATATCTTTCAGATAAATCATGTCCCCGATGACCACAAATTGCACAGGATGCGCCGTGACTAGATAATCTCTCAACCCGCCATGATCCCGGATATATCTGTACACGTCGAACGGTATGATTTCTGACAGTCCCACAATGCGTCTATGACTGACATCAGTGGGTCCATGCTTGGTGAGAAGGGCAGTAAAGTATCTAAAATGAAAAATAATTAAAAGAGTACAGGATAGCCATAAGATTGCAAAAGCTTCAAAGCCGGAGTAAACAGATAATTCTTTGCTATGAGTAAGCGATATTGTTAAAGAAATTATGTTAAAATTATTTTTTGAAGAAATTATTTAATTAGACTGAAGACAGCAAAATTTCAGTTAGTTATAAGCTTCAATACAACAAGTCAGTGAGCTGTCGAGCCAGCAGAGTTGGAAGTGGGTCGAGGGTACCAGCGCGTCGACTTTCAGAGATGAATGAGTACCCGCGGGTCAGAGCGGGAGTCAAGAGTTATTCTTGTTCACACCATCTTTATGCTAAATTTTGGGCTAATTTCACCAGAAAAATTACAATTTATGTTAATTTCCTATTTTCTGTAACATTTGGCTCTGTTGTATATCTTTACACATTATAATATTGCTTTTATGATAAAATTATTTACTTCTGCTTTGTCTTGAATCTTCGGTCAAAAATATTTCAGTAATAATATCTCCCGGACATAGTCGTTGGCATAAATATTTTATTATCACGCAAAGCCTTCAATTTGTCTGCATTGATTGACAAACGTTTGTGTGAAAAGAATGTTGACAGCTTACTACAACAGTCTGCAAATCTATCTTTCCGTAAAGAGCGTGAGCTGCTTAATAATTATATCTTATAATGTTAAGCTTGAAATTTCGATATAGTTCAAAGAGTGATGATCATTCCTAATTTTATTGGTACTAATAAAGTGTATGATATAAATAAACTGCTAAAATGATAGTTTGCTATCATATCCAAGTTAGGAGTGGACAGTGTTATATAAACACTTCTGTGGTAGTTGCTACCCAGCTGTAAAAAAATAAATAAGAATGAACTCAACTTTTACGAAATTACTACAAGAAAATAAAATATATAAATATTCAAAGCTTCGCCTAAATACTGATTCTGACCGATCGAGGTCCCAACACTTTTGCTACAGCATATTATGTTAGCATCCTCAGAACTAACGAAAACGAAGATGAAATTGATGGAGTTATCTGTGAACGCCAAATTTTTGTTTGAAAGATTTAATACATCACAATGTAAATTTTTTAAAGCGTTAATTTTGCTCGATGCATGCTATAGAGTACTTAAATATGCAAGAGTCTCCAAATTTAGGAAGTGGGTCAAGTGGGTCGACGCAATCTCAGTGGGTCGGGGTCGTGGGTCGCGGGTACCCGCGGGTCACGAAATTGCGACCCACTTCCAACTCTGTGTCGAGCCAAAACCGGAGAGGAACGCCATTGGCTGAACACTCTGCCGAAGCAGGGATGTTGGTTGAGCACATGTTTGTTCTTACCGAACGAAATCACCAAGGGTCTGTATGTCAAAAGCACTCAATGGCTCCCAAGCTTCTTTCACGGGATCATCCTCTTGCAAATCGATGTTGTCGCGCTGAAACGAAAACAAGAATGGCAAGCCGGTAACAATTTATTTGAAGAATATTCCACACGTTTCCTTTTACAGTAATTCTATCTCTGTGTATTATGAACTTTACTCTGCATGAGATCATTTAGAAGATTTAATTCAACAGGACTCCGTGATTGACCACCGAAGACGACGACGTACGTTACACAAAGAAAATCTTGTCTTAGGAAAAGAAAGCCCAGAACTTCAGATCCTTTAGCTTCTTGTGAATACGATAATATACATGTAAATGGCCGAAACTTTAAAGTAATTTAATCAAAACTATTCACTACACTTACTCTTCTCCAAACAAGCCATTTTCCTCTCAGAGCCACACGACCACTGGCGAAAAGGCTGATATGAAGAGGGTCAAGAGACGACTGAAAATTTCTTGGCAGACTGCTGGCGTAGTAGTTGTAGCACAGCAGCACATCGGAATAGGCAACATAAGAGAACTGCTCGATCTGACCTTCAGTATGTCTAAAACAACAAAAAGTATCAACAATGTATACACGTACAGCAGAACTATAGGTCAAAAACCTCATACAGCTGAAATAATTCAATCAAGATAAAATAAACGACAGAGCACACTGTAAATAAACTAGTTTGTTTATTTGCATATCCAATGCCTGACATCAAGTGTTGCCTCAGCGGGAAACAAGGATTGTGGTGGCAGTCCTCAGTAGGCAGGGGCGTATTCAAGATTTTGAAAAGGAGGGGTTTTGACAAAAAATTAATCGAAAAGGAGGGAGTTTGACAAAAATGTTTAAACATTTTGGAATGAAGTATTGATAGATTTTGCCTTGGATAGCTCAAACGGTGGGGGTTCGAACCTCCAAAACCCCTCTCCCCTGGATAAGCCCATGTCAGTAGGTAATTGCAAACTTCCTTACCTTGCCAGCAAACCCGTATCAAAGAGACATATATATGCTATCAAGAGTACATAATGATAAGAGTATGACAGCAGGCACACTCCCTGTTATCAGCAGAAAACCATGCTCTGCACGCTAACGCCCTACCCCCCCCCACCCGCAAATCAGTACCCAGTGACCCTCCCACAAATCAGTACCCAGTGACCCTCCCACAAATCAGACCCTAATGGATTTGACCTCTCCACAAATTGGACCCCTGTGAAATGACCGCCCCTCACAAATTGGACCCCAGTGTAATGACCCCCCACAAATCAGACCCTAGTGAAATCTACTAGGGTCGGGGGGCGGGGGTGGTGGCTGACCGGTGTCTGATTAGTGGGGGGGGGGGTCGCTGGGTACCGATTTGTGGGGGGGGTAGGGCGTTAGCGTGCAGAGCATGGTTTTCAGCTGATAACAGGCAACCTAACTGCTGTCACACTCCTATCATTAATTTACAGTTTCTAATTTTGTACAATTTCAAATTGTACAAGAAATTTTGCACAATTTGAAATTGTACGTACAGTCTTAAATTGTACAAACATTATTGTACAATTTCAAATTGTACAAGACATGTTTGTACATTTTATGAAAAATTTCTAATTTAAGAGGTGATTCCTTTTGGGTACATCAAATTTTCACCATTATTACACATTTATTACTTGAAGTTAGGGGGGGGTCCATCGTGAAAAATTTTTAGACCGCGGATTTCGCTCATTTTGACACATAATCTAGCCACATATGTCGTACATTTCAAATTTAAATTTTGAGTTGTTTCGTTCAGTTCTCCGTAAGTTTTTCGTTCAGTTCTCCGTAAGTTATGAGCCATTCATTGAGTACAATTTGAATATCAGCCAAAATGAGGGTGCTGCAGACAACTGAAGTAAGTTTGAGCAAATCAACTTCATATATTTAGCTTATTTTGTTATGCACATTTAAAAACCATTAATAAAGACATTTTCGAACAGTTTCAAGCCAGATAAGCATGGCAGAATCTTCCTTAAAGGATTTTCCGAAGAAACAAGGCCCCTGTTCCCCGATGTAATGAAATCTTTGAGAGCGCTTAACTTAAAATAGAAGCATTTCCGAGCCATTATATCTATATATATATATCTATATATATATATACGTATATATATATATATATCGATTAGATATATATTATCGTGGAATCAATACTCCCACAGATAATTAAATGGTATCGGATACAGAAACAGCACGTAGGAGTTCTCCGTCTATGCTCTTTTCTATTCGAATTCTCGGTTGAAATTGTATATTGATTGAAGGTGAAATAATGTTATTATAACTATATAACTAAATAACTAATATATATATATATATATATATATATAAATATATATATATATATATATATATATATAAGATTTGCCCGCTCCGGAGCTCCGGTCGGAGCGGGCTGTCGGAGCACCGGAGCTCCGGAGCTCCGGAGCTCCGCGGAGCTCCGACTGTTTGTGGAGGTTAAAACTGTAAAAATTTTAATTTAAGCTAATCAAATTATTAATGAAAAGGATGTCTACTCACTGTTTACTTTTATCGCTTCACATGTTTATGTTCAAAATCTGTTTTCATTGCTACACACATTTGATTTATCTGCTAGCCTGTATTTTTGATCTGACAAGAGTTCAGATTATCCAACTTTCACAAAATTAATGGATCTTTGGTTATTAATTGTACTGTGTTCGCATAAAAGCCCTTGTTAGTTTACACTGCCGTTTTAGTTCTAATGTTTCACTTTTTCAAGATTTACTAAGTTTAAGTTTTATAGATTAGGACTCCATAAAACTCGTTACGAGAATTTCGTCAAAAACTAAATTTTTCAAATCAATAATGAATTATTATATATAGATTTAACAAATGATTTGCTTTTATCCACTGTTTAACTAGTACGTATGTAATCACAAAATAAATTTGAATCGAATCGAACAACGAGAAATTAGAAAAAATGGGTGAGATTAAAGCAAAGAAAACATTTGTAGACATTGAAAGTTTAATTGAAAGAATAGATTTTATTGGAAAAGGGAATAATTGATTTGATGGATTAAATAATTACAGTTAATTAAAAACTTTTGTAGAAGCAATTCTTAGAAGTCATTGTTTAAAATTGTATTTAAATTTAACTTTCATGATCTGGACAAGTTGGAAAAATTGTCTCCAGAAAACGAATCATACAGCAGTCTTGAGAGAATAGAAAAAAATTATTAAAAATAATACGAGCACTAAATTTATTGCGTTCTTACGCACTGTTCGTGAGGCTACAGTAAGAAATCATAAAAACGCTTCAAATATTTCTTCGTTACCCAACTTATGAACAACAGACAGGCTTCAAAGCTTGAAAATGGCTGCTCCGGGTACCCGGAGCTCCGGAGCTCCGGAGCTCCGGAGCAGAAGCCCGCTCCGGAGCACCGAAAATCGGAGCGCCGCTCCGGTGCTCCGGCGGAGCGGAGCTCCGACGCACATCACTAATATATATATATATATATATATATATATATATATATATATATATATATGGGGATATAACAGGGTTTTTTTTTCAAAATCGGACCTGTGTAAATCTTGTGTAAATTTAAATTTCACTGTGTATTTTTGTTTGAAGCTGTGTAAAATTTAAAAGTGTCGTTTTTCAACTGTAATATAAAATAAAATACATTTAGACGTTATTTTCTTGCTACAATGTTATTTTCGGATCATTCAAGCCAAAATTATGCCAACTGCACTTGTGTAACATTTCGAAAGAAGCCACGCGGGGGGTCGCCCCCCAGAAGTTGAGAAAATTTTGTAAATTGCAATAGAATTCATAATGGAAATGTTTAAAAAGATTAATTCATTAAATGTCAAAAAGATAAGCAGAAGTATATACTTGCAGAAACAATGGAACACCTCTAATCATGTCGCAATGCAGAAAACAATTATACAACGGAGGGGGGGCGTCCGGGGCGGAGCCCCCAGAAGTTGAGAAATTTTTTAAATTAACGGCAGAAACGGCATTGAAAAGTTGTATTCCTTTAGCTTTCTTATTGAATATTTCTTGGATTGTATGGCAACTATTTTTAGGCTCTGACTGCTTTTATTATTATATATATACAAGAGATAAACAAGAAATCATATTGAATAATACTAGCTTCAGAAAACATATGTATAGTTAAATACGAATAAATACTAGCTATTTACGAATATTCGCACGCAGTACGAAAATAAATTGTGCGCAACTGTATAAGAAGAAGCATTA
>JASAND010009106.1:0-104738 GCA_030248195.1 Trissonchulus latispiculum | reverse complement strand
GCCGAGGCGGTGTATGAAGATAAGTATTGGGGCATTGGTATGGATTTTTCTAAGCTTATGCGAAAATCTGCTACTGAAATTCGTAAGATGATTTTGGATGATAAACGTCCCGGTAAAAATTGGATGGGGAAACTTTTGATGATTGTACGCGCGGAATTGTTCCCAGACCTGCCCCAAGAAGTTGATGAGGAGGATAAGTCCCGACGCAGGCGGGAGGCTGCCATTCGGCAGAGCCGGCGTTGATGCGGCGTTGTTGTTGTTGTCAGGGGGGTGTGTTTTTCTGTGCCCTCGTGGGGGGTTGTGTTGACCGGTTGGTTTTTATCTTTTTCATTTTTGTAAATTAACCTAATACTTGGGTAGGAGGTTCTGGTTGGTCCCTAGGGGGGTGGTGTTTTCGGATGAAATTGTTGTTTATATGACTCGATTTAGTTCTTGTACGTATATAAACATTTTTGGATGAACTTTACCTGATTCAAATTTTTAGATGCGTATGTTTTACATATGATTTCTACGCCTTATTGGCAGTTATATTCTTGAAAGTTTACTCTTAAATTGAATACGTATGTTTGTCTTTGATGATTGACAAAAAGTTTAGTTTAAATTTATAAATGTATATTTAAGCCTAAAAGTGGCTAGAGTATCCATAGAAATTGTAAGAATTTTCCTTAGATTGTACAAATTTTCTTAGTTGAATGATTGTTAGTACGGGATGGGTCGGTTGTTTGTAGGGGGTAGTTGTATACCTCGCCCAATTGGTGTTTTCCGGAACCTCCTACATTGTTTTAAATTTTCGTCTCACTATTTTTACCACTCTACTTTTGTTTTTAATTTTTGTTACTAAAAGTCACAACATTTCACCTCTAGGCAATAGTTCTGGGGTTACTTTTACTTTTCTCCCGCCTCTCGTGGGGTGCTGCGGTTACGATCCCAATCCCCAGATTAAGATTCTGAGGAGCGTGGAGAATAACATGTAGCACTTCCACAAAGATTCCGTAGTTTGTCAGTCGTTTTTCCTTGATAGGGAACTGTCAGCGTTTCCTCCTCTGGGATTAGGATTCCTGGGGCGGGAAGCACTGGCCGTTTCCCTCCTTAAATTCATAGGTAGGGCTAATATGTACTAAGCTGGTAGTAGATATGTACTGTATATGGTTGTGGCTTCTCTTGTTGTGATGCATATATTGTTGTCTACGTAGGTTGTTTTTACATTGTTGATCATTCCTTGTGTTACTAATAAAAGTACATTTTGCTTTGCATTTATTTCGTGTGTATAGATATGAATGTATGTGTCCCTCCCGTCCCCCCTCAGTGAGCCTAGGTTCCCTGAATGGATCGGTGTTTCCTGCCCGGTTGCTTCTTTGGACGGATGGCGCATCGGAGGTTTGGGGTGACTGGTGGTTTGTGGGTCCTGCTTTGTTGGGCACGGTTGTATGACTATCTGGTTGGTTATCCGGCCCTAGGATTTTACTGTTATCTGGTTGCCCGGGTTTATGGTTCTACGGTTATCCGGTTGTCCGGGTCTACGGTCCTACGGTTATCCGGTTCTTCGGTTCTGGTCCCTGGGTGCTATCTGGTTCTTGGAGGGCTCTAGCCTCGCGGGGGGCGGCTCTCCAGGAGCACTGGTGGGACAGGTTGGTCATTGTCTGTGACTTTATACCGGTGATTGCGGGTATGTGGTGTGGTTAGCTCGGTGGTTCGAGCTTGTTAGAACTTTTGTATGGGTTGTGTGGTGTCTTGGCATCGTGCCTTGGAACTGGTTGTTCGTGGTTTCTGGTGGTAGTGATGTTGGGTGGACTTGAGTGTGGGTGCGTCTACGGTTGGCTACGGGCATGTCCTGCCCATAATTGACTGTTTTATTCGCCTGAAGACTCCTGTCCTGGGACTAGGCTTGCTGTTGATTGTCCTCTGTTCCCCATATATATATGTTGTTTTTGCTGATATCTTCAATGTGGTGGGGGAGGATTTTTGTCTTTAGGGTTATGCGTGGGTTGGGGGAGCCTTGGGGTGAAATTTATTCAAAATTCTGTGAAACATTGTTGTTCTTCTTATTTCTCTTGAACGTCGGAGGTTTCGGATTGTCTTTATTAGGGGCGCCCGCTACCTTGGCTGGGCCATTGTACTGTTTTGAATTCTTTTCTTTTCTTCGTTATTCTACTACCAGCTATAATCATGTTGTATTTTACTCATTTTTTGTTCTTTTCGGGTTCTAACTGTCTGGTTTGTGTTTCACTTTTCTGTCTTAAAACGAACACGATACTTTCTTCTTTCTAAATTCTTCCATGTGAAATTCTTGCCATTTTGTCTACTGCCACGGTGTTGCCAGCATAATGATTCGGTGCTGCTTTATATCTTGTGCTTTATTACCGTTGTGCTTTATTCATAGAATCTAACTTTATTTGGCATTGTTCATAGTCTATATTGTCCGGTTAGTCTGTATAGTGGGGTGAATCATTAGGTTACTTCTGTCTGAGGTTTGGGAAATTTTTTGTTTTTTCATCATAGTTTGGCCTGTGTACATATTTGTCTGTCGTCGTCTTTCGGGTATGTTTGTTGTTTGTATGTGTTGTCTGTCGTCTGTTGTCGTCAGTTGTGTTGTATGTTTTGTTCTTTCTTTATCGGGGCAAGCACCGGTAGAAGGGCCCGTGTGTGTGTTGTGGTGCTTTGTTCCCATTGTCAGCCTCTGGAGAGGTTCTCCAGTGTAGTTTTACGGTGTTTCCAAATTCTCACACGCGTTTTATCAAACTAGTACCTACGATTTCTTTCTTAACCTAAATTTTATCCTACTAATACGCGTACCGCGGCGAGGGCGCGCGGGCCAAAGAGGGGGTAATTTGTGAAATATTCATTAGAAACAATGTTAATTTTGTGAATTATTTTATGAATGATGATACTAAATTCAAATCTTAGCTACTTCAGTAGTTTTCCAAAATGGAGTCACTTGATGAGAGGTTGGGGTGTTTAGTGTGTCTTGGTCAAGTGCTATATACAGTTGGTTGGGTTTGGGTTTCCGCCCTTTGAATTTGGCAGCTGAGACTTAAGTATTATTTTGTACGATTTTGTCAAGTTTGGTTCTGATACTTGTTTGAATAATTTTTATATGTTTCTGCTGAAAATGCTGTTTAGTAATTCGGTGTAAAGTGGAGATTAAAGTATCGTGTTAATTCTGCTAATTTTACTTAGGTTTTATTAGATGGGCACGAGGAGGAGCGGTAGGCATACACTACCGATTGTGAACCTGCTTAAAATTAGTCAAGTCTCTTTACGGGCACAGACAACTTTCTTTTTACACTAGTCGAAACGGGGGTACGCTCACTCGCTCGATGTTTGTGTGCTTAAGCTCGAAAACACAAGCAGTGCGTGCGCGAATTTTGTGCCTGCTTCGAGCTTTAGAACACAAATTCTTTGAAGTGATGGATCTAATTTGCGGGGGGGGGGGTGGGCCGTTAGCGAGCAGAGCATAGTTTTTGCTTTGATAACAGAGAGTGTGCCTAGTGGCACACTCTTATGTTATGTACTCTTGGTGCTGCTATTGCTTTGACATGCCAAGCTGATTGTATAATGCTTTATTGCCATCGAGCTTTATGACTTGTGCTTTGTATTATCAAGAGTACATAACATAAGAGTGTGCCACTAGGCACACTCTACGTTATCAGAGCAAAAACTATGCTTTGCTCGCTAATGGCCCACCCCCTCTCCCGCAAATCAGTACCTAGTCGAAACGGTGGTACGCTCACTCGCTTTATGTTTATGTGCTTAAGCTTGAAAACACAAACAGTGCGTTCGCGAATTTTGTGCCTGCTTCGGGCTTTAGAACACACAAACATAGCGCACAGATTTCTTTGAAGTGATGGGTCTAAAGTCTGACCAAAAAATGTAGGGAGCGAAATTGTTTTGTTTATAGTGAACTACCGGTACATTTTTGCTGCAGCAATGTATATATTTTCTGAACCGTCATGGCATGAACTTTCTTTTGGTTGAAAAAATTTTTTTAAAAAATTAAAATTCATCAAAAGAAGCCGATTTTTTAGGTTTTGAAAGATCAGTAGAAATCAGGAACTAGCCGTTCGGTGGAAAATTAGCCCATGTCTCAAACATATTGAATCCCGAATATAAACTTATTTCGTCAAAAATTGCGATAGTTATTCAATTTTTTCGATTTTCAAAATCCTTTGATCTTTGCCGCTTTTCCAGCTTTGACTGGCCATTACTCGCGATTCACTCAATGCAAAAACTTTTTAATTGGATTTTCAGGAACCGCTTACGTGTCAGCTTTCATGTGATATATGTGATTTTTCAAAATTTGAAAATCGATTTTTTCGAAAAATACCACTTTTTGACCCAAAATTTCGACAATGCGAATCCAGCAAAAGTGGGTAAAAATAACATTACCATAAACTTTAATCTGAGCTGAATCCAACGATATAAAGTTTCTGCGGCTACGGCTTAAATTGCCCCAGCAACGAATTTTTAAAGAATTTCCTATTTCAGCTGATTTCTGACAAGTTGTGCTATATTGTGCATTGATTTGCCGCAAATAGTGTAAACTAACCAAAAACCGGCTAAAAAGCGAAATTGTTTAAAAATTCGTTGCGGATGCAATATAAGTCGTAGCCACGAAAACTTTATATCGTTGGATTCAGCTCAGATTAAACTTTATGGTAATATTATTTTTACCCACTTTTGCTGGATTTGCATTGTCGAAATTTTGGGTCAAAAAGTGGTATTTTTCGAAAAAATAGATTTTCAAATTTTGAAAAACCACATATCGTATGAAAGCCGACACGTAAGCGGTCCTGAAAATCCAATTAAAAAATTTTTGCATTGAGTGAGTCGCGAGTAATAGCCAGTCAAAGTTGGAAAAGCGGCAAAGATCAAAGGATTTTGAAAATCGAAAAAATCGAATAACTATCGCAATTTTTGACGAAATCAGCTGATATTCGGGATTCAATATGTTTGGGACATGGGCTAATTTTCCACCGAACGGCTAGTTCTTGGCTTCTACTGATCTTTCAAAACTTAAAAAATCGGCTTCTTTTGATGAATTTTAATTTTTAAAGAAGTTTTTTTCAACCAAAAGAAAGTTCTTGTCATGACGGTTCAGAAAATATATACATTGCTGCAGCAAAAATGTACCGGTAGTTCAGTATAAACAAAACAATTTCGCTCCCTACATTTTTTGGTCAGACTTTAGTGCCGTTAGCATGCAGAGCATAGTTTTTGCTCTGATAACAGAGAGCGTGCCTGGTGGCACACTCTTATATTATATACTCTTGGTATTATCAATTTATCGTATTCTTGGCATTGTTGAGTCTGTATATTTGGTTGTTTGGCATTGTTCTACCTTCAGCCGCAGGGTAAATTTTATTTTCGAAACAGTTTTGTCAGAGGTTTGGGAATCTTCGTCGAAGGTTCCGGAATATTGGTTCTGAAGTTCAGGATATGCTGTTTGTTTGTTCAAACTTTCAGAATAGCCTCTGTTTTGTGAGGGTGGTTCCTTGTTGTGGTCTTTGTTTTCTGACCTGTATGTATTTTTCTGTATTGTCTGTTTGTGCCGGTATGTTCCGATGTACTTTTAGACGTACCCGTTTAAGCCAGCAGTATGTTGTCGGCTTTCGGGCATGCGTCCGCGTGTGCGAGGTGCAGTTTTAGGTTTTCTTTCGTGTAGTTTTATTCTCCACTAGTAGGTAGGTTAGTTAGGTAAACTGTAATTTTATTTTACTGACTGTATAGACATCGGCCAGGGTCGCCCTTTCAAAAGGGGTATTTTGTGGAAATTTCCTTGTTTGAAAAAGTCTAAAAACTTCAGAATTAGTATGAAAATTAGAAATTTCCGATTTCTGTAATATGCAAATCAGTTTAGCCAATATTTAAGGGAGGGAATTTTTGTCATTTTCGGTTGCTCTTCTTTGAACCCAAATCGGAAACCAAAATCGGAGAAGGCACAGGGTCAAGGTTAGAGGTTGGTTGAAAGGGTAGGGGCGTCAGATTTTTCAATTTTGCTTGCACAAAATTATGCTTTCCTTGGAATAAGCTCAGCTTTGGTTGTCGTTTATTCTTAAGTTCAAAATCCCACACTCAACACGAACTTGGCAATCATTCCTGTTTTTTTTCTAAAATAGTTCTACTGTATTGTATTATATATTCTGACATAATTGATACAATTGATAATTGATACAATACAATCAATAAAATAAAATACAATGGAATCGATTATAAAGGTATGTAGTAGAATTCAAACTTGAATAAAGTGTTAAACAGTCTAATATTTCAATAGTAAAAGATATTGAGTTTTGAAGTAATTCATTGTCTATAATATGCAGTAAGTCAATGGATACATATTAGCTACATATTAGCTACATACAAGAGAAGTTGTAGATTTCATTTTTTATCTTGTCATGATTACATTGACGATGCAAAATGGATTTAGAAAAACGCATACTGTATTATTTCGTCTATAGTGGATGCGTTTGTGGATTTTTCGTCTACAAAATAGAGCTGTTTGTTGTTCTTTTCAAAGCTTCAGCGCATGCAACCCAAATTTAAACTACAAGAGCAATAAAATTTAGGTTAAGGAGTTTTGCATAACTCGTCGCACATTATAGTGACGGCTTAAACAATGTTAGGCGAGGAAATTCTTTGTGTGTCGTCACTATCAATGAAATCATGCATTCGGTTCCTTTGTAACGGAAAATGACAAGCGGTCTGTTTTCTGCACCACAATTGGTGTCTGTCGTGCTCCATTTAAATTTCTGCTATTTTTGAATTTAATTCCATATTTCATGCCAGCAAGTTGCTTGGTTAGACTTTTGTCAGAATGTACATGAAGCCCCTGCCAGTACATCATAAGCACTCTAAAATAGTTTCCGAGAAAGATGTATCGTGCATGCGAAGGTTGGCTCTATTTTCTATATTTGCCAGCGTCGTTGTAGCCTTTTTATCGCATATGGCCATTACCACTCTTTATTTTCATTTCCTCAGAGTTGAATCTGTGATTCACGATCAAGTTCAGTTTTGTCAGGTAAGCGGCAACTTGATACCTATGCGTCTTTAATTAAAATAATTAAATTAGCGTATGCTTCAAGTCATCCATCCAACCTGAATACCTGCCACAACACCAATTCCATACGTCGAAATACATACAATTTAACTGAATAGTACAAGCCACTTTTATAGTCTTAGACCTTCGTTTAACCTGCCTGTCGCCTGATGCATCCCTGTTGGTGTGTATATATATGCTAACTATAGTAGACGTAATACTGAATACATTGGCCAATGCTACTTTCAGGATGAGCACTGTACAAAACCAGTTTGAACTATTAGTAAAACTGCTCATAAATTCACTGGTTGTGTTTGATATTTTAGATAAGATCCCTGTTAGTATGGAAAGAGCTGCACGCTTACACTGTCGACAGACTGAGTCTGGCCAACTCAACAGAAGTCAGAAAGCGAGAGATCGTTACAAAGGCAAGGATGTACTTAAATAATGGACCGCCGCTTCCTATTCCAGGAAATAATTATCCGACACTGCATCCTCTTGCATTTCCAATGCATAGAACCCCTGATTTCCACAGGCCTAATTATGCTGTACCAACGGCTACATATGGACCCTTTAATGTGATTACTCCACAAAATGTCTATCAGCTCAATCAGCCACCCATAGGAGGCGGATTCCAAGGAACGCATGGTTCCGGCTATGGATCACAGCATCAGTGTAAGCAAAATCAGATTTTCAAGAGTTTATAGGAAGAAAAGACACCTGTTTCTAAGACGTGTTCCACTATGCGATTCAGGTTATTTGTCTGGTTTTGACACACATCTGCAAAGTGATCAAACAAATTTACAAGAAGGATCCATCATAAGTGGACAACTCTTAGGGCCAAGGGTAGGGTTATTCAATCAAACGTGCTTAGCTCAAATCCATAAAACGTATGATAAACAATGGTATAGGCGGAGATTTTCTTGAAATTTTGGCAACAATGTATATCGAATTATCGAGTATTTTGGAGGCTGTCTAACACAGTGGAAGTTACTGGTTTACAGTGTCTTCTATTCTTGCATAAAATCAACCATTTTACACGTTCTATTCTATCTGCTATGGGTAGGGTTGTGCCGTTAAGTGGCAAGTTGTAGTGTCTCTCTCATCTCTCTCATAAAAAGAGGCACGGGCCGTGACCGTGACCGGCTCGGTCCGGGCCCGACAAGGCCCCGGCTAGAGATGAGCACGGGCCGGATTTTTTCGGAGGCTGGAAACGCTAAATTATGCTACGAAACAGGGATGGAAACTGGGTCATGGGTCACTGGGTCATGGGTCGTTTGGGTCGCCATTTTTGCTTGGGTCACTGGGTCTTGGGTCACGAATTTTGCGAACCGGTTGGGTCAGTGTGGGTCTGGGTCAAGCTTCCTGTGGGTCACTTTGGGTCTGGGTCAGCAATTTTTATTGCGTCATTTTGGGTCTGGGTCACAGGGTCTTACCAAATTTTAAATTCGAAGATCTGGCATTGTTCCAATTATACGTAAACCTGTCGCGACTAAAAAATTTTTCGCGCATCCGGCGGGAATTTTAAATTGAATTTAGTATTGTTTCTCTGGAATCAATAGTTAGATGTGACTTGTCCGGCCATTATGTTTGCGTCGGTTCGCGTAATAAAAGCCATGTGTACACTTCCATCGAAGGTTTTAAATATTTTGCAATATCAGCCAATCAGGTCTTCCAAGTAAAATAACTATTATTGGAAAATAATCAAAATGACAAGATTGAGGAGCTCCGAACTTACAACTTGCTTCAGAAGAATTTTTTGCTGGATTCTGACTAGTTATTTACCGACTACTATTTGCCAATTATTTACAAATTTACATTGTATTGGCCCATACAGTGTCTCCGTGTCACAGTTTCAAGAAAACTTCACAAAAGGATAATGTAAAGTCAGTTTAGGTAGAGTTATTTTATTGGGTCATTTGGGTCTGGGTCACGATAATTCTTGGGTCAGCTGGGTCTGGGTCACGAAAACGATTGGGTCATTTGGGTCTGGGTCACGGAATTTTCAAATTTCATGGGTCGCCTTGGGTCTGGGTCAAATTTGCTTTTGGGTCAAGTGGGTCATGGGTCAGAAATAATGACCCAGTTTCCATCCCTGCTACGAAATGTTAAATTTTGTTGTAAAACAACCTGAATGAGTAAATGTAATGCTAATATTAGTGATTTGATAACATTTCTTAGAGTCGAGCCGGCCCGTTTCGGCCCGCTCCGGCCCGCTGTTAAAAAAATTTCTCTGCCCGGCCCGGCACAGCCCGGCCCGGCCCGATAACCAATGGATGTCGGCCCGGCCTGGCCCGCGGGCCGGGCCGGGGCCGGTTGGGCCGGGCCGACGGGCCGAAATGCTCATCTCTAGCCCCGGCACAACTCTAGTTATGAGTCAACATTCTGGGAAAACCATGGAGAAACCAGAAAAAATAATTATGCAATAAATATGCAATACATGCCAAATGCTTTTGCCTCAACGAGTTAACGGCAGGAGAATCTAGGCTGATCTATACTTACTTCTCTAAATAAATTCGACAGAAACCCATAATTTTAAAGTTTAAGTGAAGCTAAGAATTGCTGTATGTACATAGTTTGTAGCTATATATATGCTGTATTCGTTTAATTTAATTGTATGTATTTTTACAGGTTGTGTACAGCCGGTATGTAAAATAATCGGATACCAAGGTCCCCAAGGGTTTCCAGGCAAAGATGGCAAAAATGGCTATGATGGGATTCCAGGAGAGCCAGGGCAGCCCGGCAGGGATGGTAAAATACTGAATCGCCTATCCTACATTGCAGATGGCTATTCCATGAAGTGCGTGCGTGCCTGTCTTCCGGCACTTCGAGGGTTGTCCGGACGACCAGGCATGAAGGGCAGGCCTGGAAAACCGGGACTTCCAGGACCCAGTTATGTTGGTCAGAAACCGGTTGGGCCGCCAGGAAATCAGGGCAAACCAGGACCAAAGGGGCAACCAGGCCGGCAGGGTATGCCAGGAATCCCCGGATTGCCTGGACAAGTTATTAGAACAGGCGGTGGTCCAAGAGGTCCTCCAGGACTCCCTGGAATGCTCGGACCAAAAGGAAGACCAGGCAATTTTGGCAAACCAGGAACTCCAGGGCCTCGAGGAAAACCAGGTCCAAGAGGTTCGCCTGGAAGACCAGGATCTCCTGGAGTTAAGGGAGGGAAGGGGCTGAGCGGTAAACCTGGAAAACCTGGCAATCCTGGAAACTGTGATCATTGTCCTCCTCCAAGGACCCAGCCAGGTTACTAAAGCTGTAAAGCATCCATAAACACCAAATATTTAATTCAGTGTAATTTTCTCCAGTAAAATTTTCAATAAATGACTTGTTTTACAATAAATATTCTCCCTTATTATTCCGATTTGTTCAGCAATTCAATAAAAAACCAAAACAACTTATTCGGACTTATTGCGGACTATTGTACAATTCTCTGGTTTGACTGTCGCGATATTTTTGCGCTTTGGCAATGAAGCAATTTTTACTCCAGTCACAATAATCGAAGCTTACTTCATCCATGAATTAAACTTAAAGAATTTTTTAATATTTTCCGCAAGCAAGGCGGCAAAATTAGCCAATCAGATACGTTTTAGTCCAAACGCATTTAAATATTAGTGGTTAACAACAGGGTTTTTTGCGTCAAGAAGTGCGTCTGGACGCAAAGTTTCTTATCTGGACGCAACGAAATTTTAACGGGACGCAAGCTGGACGCAACATTATTTCGGGAGAAAATTCACTTTTGTAAGAGTAAAAACTTTAAATGTTTCCAGTACCAATTTTTCCGTTTTTTCCAAAAATTTCTTCGAGTTCTGGTGTTTGCCACTTTGTCGTGGAATGCCAAGGTGCAAGGTCATGTCTCAATGTTATTTGTTAAGTTGCTGTCCACCTGTATCCATAGACCTTTTTAAACTAGCAGATTTCACATCAATAAGTAAAACATTATAGTGTGCATAACCGTGAACATTTGAGTTTTAAACACAATTTTGAAGAATAATACTACACCACGCATACATGCTGCAATTTACGCAAAGAACGAAATAGCATTTGATGCTTTAGTTAGATGTAACAGATACCAAATTAATTCTTTTCAACATTTTTATTACGGATTTATTCCTAATTGCAGAAAATCTCCAACTTCTGGGGGGCTCCGCCCCCCGCCGCAGACCCCCCGCTGATCTTTTATACTAATCTTTCGAGGAATCAGTAATTCTCAGAGTTTTGAAAATGGACTTTGAGTTTTCATATTTACTACCTTTCTTCTTAGTGACATTAATGTAATAACTATTTCATTAATTTTTAATACTTTAGTTAGTTTAACTATGTATGACATTGAAATATCGGAATAATGCGTGTCAATAATATTGAAAATTACTCAAGGTATTGCGTTAGAGATGCAACAGGTGCCAAATAAAATCTTTTTAAACATTTCCATTGCGGATTATTCTGGAATTGCAAAAAATTCTTCAACTTCTGGCTCCGCCCCCCAGACCCACCGTCGTGTACATTGCCCTCATCGCTGTTCTATAGGTACCTTTGTATTCCTGCATTAATGTTAGGCAGCATCAACTTTCTAAATAGTTTAAATAGTGTTACACTAAAGAAATTATCAAAATTTTGATATAAATCAATTTTTTGCACAGAAAACACGATAAAACAAAAATTCTACCTGGACGCAAGATTTCTTAACCGGACGCAACTTAAACTTAGCGGGACGCAAGGTTGACGCAAATCCGAAAACCAAAAAAACCCTGGTTAACAACGCGCTATCGTACCACCCCAGATATTTTGTTTGACCTTAACTTGTCGTCCGTCTCCCTAGCTTAATCTGTTAGGAAGGACGGAAGGAAGGAAGAGGTCTTACAATTTTCCTATCATAGACTCTTACTGGCACCACTTGTACGAATTCAGCCAGCAAGTGTTTGTTGCTAAATTCAGTAATAGTTTGCATTTGAGATAGCTCTGCACACTGACGCTACAATATGTAGCTGTCAATATAAATAAGTATATATAGGTTAGTTTGTTCCTGTTCAGTATTATGCAATTCCTTTCCTACAATGTCAAGATTTATGTAATTGGTAGCAAACTCTGGCAGCTAAAAACAACATCATACAGTAGCCAGATTATAAACACACGAAACAGACTATGTACTTACACCAAGATATGTTTCCCTGGGACCAACCAACACTACCACAAGTTCACAAACACTCCTTCGCTTTCAATAACCAGAAACCACCATACGCGAAAACTTCAGAGTAATTTTGCAAAAAAAAAATCAAAAAAGGAACACGCTTTATTCCAAGAAATTATGAAAAAAATTGCGTCCGTCTTTCTCCACTTGCAATAAACTGTGATAATGCATGCATGCTTCTGAAGCCCAGTCTTATATTTGTACTATGTCGTGTACCACACCTTTGGCTAAAATTTCTTGTTGAACCCCAACGATTTTCTGAAAACACTTCACTAAAATTTTCGTCAATCCCGGGCGAGCATTTCAATATTATACAAATTAACAATATCATATCATACTTGTACTCTAGCTCTACAATAAAATAAATGCAATAGTGAAATTAACAAGACTTGAATTCGAAATAGAGTGAGCAGGTTTATTTTGTATATATAACATACTCATAAAAATTTATTCACTTAAAGCAAGAATATTTTAAAAAATAGAAATTTTCATTTTTGTGAAGATTTCTGATTTCAACTGATTTCAACATGTCCGGCCAAAATGTTCTTATGGGCAAATCTGGCAGTGTAATTGCATCAGTTAATGGTCGCTTACTATGCATACAATATGGCAGGCAGGCCTAACACAGTAAATAGTTGGCTTCTAATTCAGTAAAATAAAGGCAGTAAGATATCAAAGCAAAATTCAGCACCAGAAAATCTCTGACTGGCAGTAAAAATAACATAAATGGCAGTGACAAAATAAAAACAAAATGACTATCCTGAAGCCAAAAGTTTATGAAGATTTTAACTATGAAAATTTATGCAATTATTGCGACATGTTTGGGACAGCATCGGTTCTTGGTCGCGCCTTAGACTTTCGTTTTTTGCTTCTTACATACACATTTTTATTTAACATAAACTGTTGGCTAAACATACTACAAGTCTAATAAGTCTACCATAAAATAACGGTAATTAATGACACCCATTACATTTTCTAGCAACAAATAAGCCACACCGTTGTATACAAAATATATATGCAATCTAAAGCATGCTACAAGCGCCTAAACCAAATATTTTAAATCTGACAACAATTACCAAACTAGGAAGCTACTAAGCACTGACTGAATAACACTCAAAAATCCTAAATGTAAATGGCATTAACAACAGTAACAAGATGGTTTATTAATGACGCGAAAATATTTTCAAACGTTTTTCAGTCCAAGTAGGATCGGATTCTGTTGGGCGACTGCTTATTGAGTGACTGTCAGTCTCGAAATTAAGAAAATGGGTACGTTTCAGAAAATTGTGAAAAAACAAAATCGATTCGAAAAATTTAAGACATGTAAGTAAGTTAAGCATTCGACAATTATATAACACATGCAACAATCAACAATACAAATATAAACGAGTTCACAGAGTTAAACTAAAATGGCGCACCGAGATAATGCGAAGCAATATGAATAATAAAAATTGTTCCGAAACAAGCAGCAACAATAGTTAAAACAAATTCAGTCAAATGGGCAGTGAGTGGGGTCAGAGTGGAATCATGTTTGCTTTAAGCAAACTTGACATCTTGACACACGAGTGTGAAGACTTCCCGCCTTTAGGGTCTGACTTTCAGGGCGCTAAAAAGGATCCAATTACAAAATGTATTGGAAATTGCTGCTTGAAGTATATACTTACTAACTATAGGTATTAATTCAATTACGAGAACATTTTATTGCTGGAAAAGTATAGCAATAAAGAGAAGGATAACAAGCTCAAAAGATTTAATATAAAGCTAGTGTTCTCAGCTACTGACGAAAGGTTAGACAGTTAATGTTTGCCAATGGACATCAGATTAGGGTAGCAGCCAGACATGTGCAGGAGAAGTTCTGGAGGAGGGGGTTAAACGGCGGCCGAGACCGGATTTTTCCGGATTTTGGGGGTGTGAGGGAGCCCTCGGGGGGGGGGGGGTGAAAACCTCATCCAACCCCCCAAGCACACGTATGGTGGCAGCGATTAGCGATTACTGTGTGCTTAGAGGTTGTTGAACTAAATTGTGTTCACTTCTGTTTCGGCTGTATGCCTTCTGGCACTAACCCTATCCTAGTCTCTGCATACAAAAGCGACTTGTGTCCGGAGGCCCCAGAAAAGCGAAACAAACTGTGAAAGCAAGCTAAGGCATGTAATTCTGGATTACCTGAAGTGCCAATCTGACTTGTTCCAGTTGGATGAATGCTTGGTGAAATGAATAGACTACTTTCCCACACAAATTTGATTTTGATTCTATATGATTTTCGATTTATTACATCGAATTGTTAACTAAATTTGGCTTGACTAAAAACACTTCCAAAAGTCCTTCAACCTTAATATTACAGCGTATTCCGAGACTAAAGACTTACCACAAACTGTTGTGAATCTTCAATTGTGGTCAACCAGAATGAGAACTTGTTGGCAAAATAGTGACATGTACCACGTGCCCCATTACACTCGATGAAGGGATTGGCCCGGAAATCTTCCAGGCAAGATCCTGGAGAGCTCAGAGATTGGCCACCTCCTTCAGCGCCAGCAGCAGTGTGCTAAAATTGATTAATTTAAATGAGAGACCATCATTTTGGATCATACACGCTAATCTAGGGCCTGCCTTAACAAAAAACACAGGAAAAGGCATGTGGACCTTGTGCTATGTGGTTTCAATATACCGTCCTTGCAATCAAATAACTGAAACAATATTTTAAAATTTAAAATGGAAGATAGTATTTGCACGAAAGCAGCAAAAAATTGCAGCACTACTAACACATGCCACTAGACTCGACTTGAAAATTGTTGGCAACTATCACCTATTTTAGTCTTAGTTTAACGTTTTGAGAGCTCTGTCAAAAATTGCAGTTACTGTAGAATGTTCCTATTTAAAATATTATACTAATAGTACATAATGATAAGAGTGTGACAACAGATAGGCTCTCTGTTATCAGCCCGAAAACCAAGCTCTGCACCCTAACGCCTTATATACTTCACACAAATGGGTACCTTGTGAAACGCTCCCCAACAAATTGTACCCTACTCAACCACCCCCCCCCTCCAAATCAGATCCCAGCGGCTTTTACTATTGTCTGATTTGTGGGGGATCATTACACTAGGGTCTGACCCGATTTGTGGGGGAAGGGACATTTCACTAGGGTCGGATTTGTGGGAAAGGGTAGACTAGGGTCCGATCTGTCGGGGGAGCCACTAGGTACCCAGTTGTGGGGGGGAGGTAGGGCGTTAGTGTGCAGAGCATGGTTTTCGGGTAAATCGGTGTCGAGCTGATAACAGAGAGCTTGCCTGTTGTCATACCCTTATTATTGTGTATTCTTGATTATACTAAGCTAGCTGTATAGTATTCTAGTTATTCAAAACAATTTTCTATGTACCATGGCAAAACTGTAGCCAATCCAGAGGCCTTTCCATCCTTGGGGACAATCGGGGACAGTAACAGTTTGAGAGTGAACTGCTATCACATTGGCTCGGGCTTCACATACAGAACATCTACAAAATAAAAAACCCCTAGTGTATATATAATACACAGAAAACGACATATAAAATCTGTGAGCACAGATCAGATAGCATTTTATATTCTTTGGAAAATATCCGTATTAATTATGTAGCTACCTGGAAACATAGGGTTCAATTTCACGCTCAACAACTGGCATCATAGGGATTGCTTTTGTGGTAGAGAGCCAATAGCTTTTGTCATTACGAGATGCATAGTTACAAACATTGCTCAAATCGCAGAAGAGGAAGGGCATAGTGGAGAATCGGGTAAGGCAGGAACCAGCTTCACCTAAAAATAGAAAAGGAAATTTTGCTGCGAAAAGTAAGTTTGCACACACACACACACACACACACACACATATTAGCAGAACTAACTACCATGGCAGTTGGGATGCCAACCATAGGTTAACGCGGGAGGGGTCTGGGGGGTCCAAGCCCCCCCCCAACCCGGACAAGGGACAAGTCCTATCGCCGTCGGGGACAAGGCGCAACGGTGGCCGGAATTGATTAGCTAAAATGTTTAATTTTTCAGAAAAATCGGGCAAAATTTTGAAATGTTGTCCAAAAATGGAAAATTTTTCGCAAATTTTGATTAAAAAATTGCATACTTGCAAATTAGCGTTAATTTTTCGAAAAATTTTACAAATATATTCTTGAGGTACAAGCCCCCATGAAAATTTTTGTGCAAGGTACAAGCCCCCTCAAAATTTGTTGGAGACAAGCCCCCCAAGGACCCGATACTATGTTAATGTATGACTCCTCCAGCGTGGCTCAACTGTAACTAAGTGTTATGCTCTTGGTTGAAGAAATACTAACATGTGAGCACGAGCACTGCCGAAAGAGTATAGAAATCTTCAAAACTCCATTGTTTCACTAACATCTCTTGGTAACCCCGACACTGACATATAGGTTGCTACCAACATATTATTTGCGCCATTCATTGCCAACATCTAGCTACTAACAAAATGTCACTGATACTGCACCAGTACTCTTATTTCCCCCACTTAGAAATCATACATTGTCCACTATTAACGTTACCTAAATCTTGATTATGGGCTTTTTCATTTCCTTCAATGTATAGCAGAGAGTAGCCTGTCCACAAAGAAATCATATCCGGTGGACACTGAGGAATATCTGTGGTCTGACTGTGACGCACCAAAAGGAACCCATCCCTGTAGGCTGGACCGGGTAATCCTGGGGGACCATCCGAACCAGGTAGCCCAGGAGGTCCAGAATTACCTTCACGTCCTGGTAAACCAGGAACACCAGAATCACCTTTATTGCCAGGTTGACCGGGTGGCCCAGGGAATCCATCCCTACCAGGAGATCCAGAGTCTCCTTTCGCACCTAAACATAAGCATACATACCTTACATATATACATGAAACGTTAACTAGAACTACCTTGAAAAACGCTAACGTGTCCAAGTGGAAATTCAAATGTTTGAGCAAACCATATATAGATTAGAATAATTAGGCTTGAAAATTCGAACTTAGGCTTGTTTCGACCAGTAGCTGAACCAAGAAAAAAATTTTCACATTAAACCGATCCTGGTGGATTCGATCCTCAGCGGAGATTTTAAATGCTTGGTCTTAGGTGTTGTAGTGATATTGTTTTTTCTGTAGCAAATTAGTTTCGTACATACCAGGGAATCCAGGTGGTCCGTCCATTCCAGGAGGACCGGGCGGTCCTGGTCTGCCGTCAAGTCCGCGATCTCCTTTGGGACCTGGAAGTCCTGGTCTAACAATGTTTGGAGGAGGACCTTGTGGACCTCTGTCACCTTTTCTTCCGGGAATACCTAAAAACAAGCAGAACAAACATAGGCATTAAATGGGAACTGTAAAAATTTTTAGAACAAACTGAGCAGTAATTTGTTCAACTTTGCTGACTTTTTAGTGTTTTTAAAAATTGTCTCGAATAAATCAAGTAAAGTGAACAGACTTTTACTTTTGTTATGTCTTAAGAAATTTAATAATGATTTAATAATCTCACCGGGTTCACCAGGCAATCCTGCAGATCCGGGATATCCTCCGTCGCCTTTCATTCCCGGCAGGCCTGGCAAACCTTCACGTCCAGGTAAACCGGAATCTCCTTTTACTCCAGGGAAGCCTGGAGTTCCTGCTTGACCCTTGGGTCCCTGTGGTCCTGGTGTGGCTGGTCTTCCATCGTTTCCTGGTAAACCGGGCAACCCCTTATCACCGGGCGTTCCAGGAAATCCTGCGTCACCCTTCATTCCAGGTAATCCATTGGCTCCAGGTTCTCCAGGCCTTCCTGGCAAACCTGACTGGCCTTTGGGACCGGGCAAGCCATCTAAACCACGATCTCCCTTTTGACCAGGGGTGCCAGGTAGTCCATCCAAACCTCTGTCACCTAAAATTAGCAGTCCATTATTACATCCTTGACTTACAGAAAGACAACCATATGGGTGTTGTTTTAAGGTTATGCCAGTTTTGAAAAATGGTTAACCGAAACATAAACACAGCATTAAGTCACAACAGGATCGCTTTAAAATAAGGGAAATAAATCTGCAATAGCTGTAGTGTAGAGATCTGATCGACGACTTGCTGCCACATGGCTGCTTTTAGAAAGATACGTTTCAAGACTTTTTTGAACAACAATTTTCATAACGGTTTTCATGAAATGTATATATATTATGTTTGTGACGGCAGGTGTCATTGGTTTTTGTAGTTTATTTTGCACAAACAAGTTCAAGTTGATGCGTGGGTTGTTGAAATAAAGTTGTAATTTATCCAAAAAGAGTAACCAACAGCCAGCTGGTTCTGCGGATGATATGATTAATATGATAAATATGATAAATTTGATGAATATGATAAATATGATATGATATGACAAATATGACAAAAATGATAAATTTCAGTGAAAGAAAAATTTGTTTGCACACAACCTACACAGTCTTTCATCTAGTAAATCCGCAAATTTTATTTCTAGTTTCTTGCTCTAAGGCCTGCTGCTAGTTTGGGGAGTTTGCACGGAATAGCATTGCACGATAGTCTTTAGGATTGACTTTAAGTAACCGCCAAATTACGGCACGGTTTTTTATTGAAACAAATACTTGTTTTAAAGGAAACTATCTGATTGGGTGTGGCAACAGACATTACTTTTAGATACTCCTTATTGATTTTCCACCTTTCCTGTCTAAGTACTCGGCATACCCTCCGACTCCTTTCTGGAGCCTATCTTTTTGCCCTTTTGCCCTTCCGAGGGGTAATAGACTTCCGCCATCTTAGTCGCTGTTAATCTGCGGGGGGGAGGGCGACCTCTGTTGGCAGGCACAACAGAGGCTGCCTTGGGGGCGACTGAAATAACCGTACGTCAGAACTGCTTGGGGGTCAAATTTTCTATCCTTGATCTTCGCCCCTCCGTCTTTTGTCCATTTTCCAGAAGGGACCGCAGAGGGCAGCAATCCATAGGCCTCAGTGAGTGCCTGAAAAATGCTGAGCACCTAGACATAAAAGTCACAACAGAATGTCAGAACAGATGTATGTCACAACAGCTGACCTTTCAGTCCAGGTATTCCGGGTAATCCATCAGATCCAGGCTGACCGGGATAGCCGTCGTTTCCTTTAGGCCCAGGAATGCTCTGTCCTGGCAAACCAGGCTGACCAGAAAGACCACGATCACCTATAGATTGCAAATAATATAACGTATTGACTTGTTTGTTTATACTCATGACGAACAATAACGCTCGCTCGCCAACAACTTAGCAAACGCTTTCTTTTCTTTTGTTGTAAGCCTGTATAGTTTAGTCCATCAAATTGAAAACGGGGAAAAGTAGGCAAAGATATAAGCCAAATAATAAAGCACAATTTTCTGTTTGCTGTATTACATAGGTTTATAATTTATCATTATTAATTGATTATTTAATTAATTAATTAACCTTTAGGACCGGGAAGTCCATCCAAACCATTTCTTCCTGGGACACCCGGGGCACCATCTTTCCCCTTTTCTCCATCCCTGCCAGGAAGTCCAGGAGATCCGGGGTTGCCAGGACCTCCCTTGGTCCCAGGGAATCCAGGCATACCACTTTCTCCTTTGGCACCGACAGGACCAGGTGGACCTACAATTTTTAACAAATATAGATATATTTTAAATTAGGTTACAATCTACATACAAAATCTGGAATTAGGAAATTACAGTTGGAATTTAAAATTTAGTATTCAAAGCTTATGCTGACAGATGAAGTTCTTATTTAATTCACCGTAGCTAATTTGCAGTGAATAATGTGCACAAAGATGAATAACAATAAACTTAATACCAGTTTGTCCAGGCAGTCCAGATTCTCCTTTTGTTCCTGGAAATCCGTCTCTTCCAGGCGAACCTGGTGATCCGGGAAGACCAGACAGGCCCTTCTCTCCACGAATACCAGGCAGTCCCATGCGCCCGGGTTGGCCGGGTTCCCCTGGTGAGCCAGCTCGTCCAGGTAGGCCAGATTCTCCTTTAGGGCCTGGGAAACCGTCTTGTCCTGGATTACCAGGGGTTCCTGGATAACCATCGAGACCCTTAAAATACAGCAAGGAATACAATGACATACAATAAGATTAAAAGTACATATACCGGGCCTGGCCTTACCGACATGCTGAAATGCTCACCTGTAGAAGGACCTGTCGAAGGAAAGTTCTGCAGCGTTTCTCCCCAAATCGTAAAAATATTAACGACAAATTATTAGTAATAATTGTCACATTAAACAAAATAATTCAATACCTTATCGCCCTTGGTGCCGGGGAAACCGGGAGTTCCGGGAGCTCCTTTTGATCCGGGAAGTCCTGGAAGCCCTGGAGATCCATTGAATCCTTTCTCACCAGGAAGACCTTGCGGTCCAGGCTCACCAATTCCAGGATACCCTGTGTCACCTTTTCCACCAGGCAAGCCATCCAAACCTAAAATTCATTAAACATATATATATATATATATGAAAATATAGCCGTAGTATCAATCCGTAAGCTTATGAATGTAACTGAAAAGCAGGAGCAGCATAACATTACGTACCTGGTATAACAGAACTACTGACGCTCATGCGGGCATGGTCACAATATGATCAATACAAAAATTGCTATCTGATTTCTCTATAAAGTAATCCATGCAACTCAGTTGAAATAGGTAAAACTTTCAGCTAATAATAAGTTAAATGTTCAAAATATTGCTCCCAAAGTGTCCTAACCAGGCTGTCCAGGTAAGCCTCGTAGACCAGGTTGGCCAGGCGTTCCCTTATCACCAGGCAATCCTCGCAGTCCAGCCGGACCGGGCTGTCCTTTGGGCCCAGGAATTCCAGGAAATCCTCGGTCTCCTTTGGGTCCTGTAACAAATGTAACAGTGAAGTTCAAGGCACTTTTATTCCGTACAACACAGCTTACAATGTTTTCTTGTACATAAATTAACAGTTATGATCATGTGATCATAAAGTAGTATACTCTTGGTAATATATACCTGGTAGTCCAGGTTGGCCATCAAGACCAGGAGTTCCTGGATATCCAGAATTTCCTTTCTGTCCAGGTATACCAGGTAATCCATCTTGACCTCTGTCTCCCTTCTGACCAGGTATCCCTGGAAGTCCATCTTGTCCTCTGTCACCTGAATTGTAAGAAATGTAAAAATTTAATTAGTTTATGGTTACTGAGGTGTGTAGGAGTGTATGTGTGTTGAAATCCTTTGGTCAAGGTTAATAGCAATACGTTTATATAATTATGCCATTATCACAAACAAACTGTTCACTGTCACTCTTTAAAGTTGGAGGTGACGATAGTTTTAAAATTGAAGGACGTTAATCGAATAAATAATTTAAATAACACCAGCAAATTGTAACAAGAGCGCACCTTTTCCACCAGGCAGTCCAGGTCGACCTTCGTCGCCTTTAGGTCCATTGGGGCCAGGATAACCCCTGTCGCCTTTGCTTCCAGGTAAACCAGGTAAGCCATTGTCACCTGGCAGACCTTGAGCTCCAGGAATACCTGAAAACAGAAATACAACTTGAAGAGGACAGAGTTTTTCATCATAGGAAATCAAACTGAAAGGTGTCCTTCAATTCAAGTAAAATTGTAATTTTTCAGCATTCTGTCAATATGTTGTAATCAGTCCAGTCACCACTTTCACTATTTTGAGATTGTTTCGCTTAGAAGATTACGGTAGTTTACAATTTTAATAAGCAACAATAACGTAGTAGGCAAACAGATGTCACTGAAAAAGCGCAAATCTTCATGTTATGCAGATTAAAATCCTGTCATTACTGCAGCGAGATTACAGCCTCGTGTTATTATTAATGTCTACGAACCGGGTAGTCCGTCTTCTCCTTTACCACCCTTTGGCCCTGGGAGTCCATTGAGCCCTCTATCCCCTTTCTGGCCTGGTATACCAGGAAGACCGTCCTGTCCTCGGTCGCCTAAAGGACCAGGAAGTCCGGGCTCTCCAGGGAGACCGGGCAAACCAGAGTCACCTTTCTCACCACGAATTCCAGGCAGACCCATTCGCCCTAAAAGCAGATGAAGAAGAGCAAAACTGCAAATAGTTTCAGTCGTTGTGGATTAAATCAAAGCAACTGTACATCACTGATTCATAATGCTAAACAGAAAGTACTAAAACGTCTGTTCTGTCTGTTTGTTCATAAATTTATGCTTTAAATAGTAACTGTTGTTACTTTAGATAGCAACACTGTTATGTTAGACAATTCTGAATTGTGATGATTAAAATGAATGAATACCTTTCTCTCCAGGTCCTCCAGGGTAACCATCCAAGCCTCGGTCTCCTTTAGCACCAGGAAGTCCAGCAGGCCCAGGATTACCGTAGCCAGGAACTCCTGAATTTCCCTTCAAACCCGGTAAACCAGGCATGCCGTGCATACCGGGATCTCCTTTACCTCCGGGGAAGCCTGGTTCTCCTGGAAGTCCTCCGACTCCCTTTTCACCGGGATAACCTCGCGGACCTTCAATAGAAAACAGTGAATTAATTTAACGTGCACAATAGGTTTAGCACAAGGCTTCTGTTGCCTGAGACTGATGCACCACAAATAAAATGAATGTAAATGCATAAACCACTGACGAGAGAAAGCAGAAGAATCGATGGAAAGGAGAAGTGATGAGAAGTACTAGCCAGCCAATCATCCTGTAGAGTCAAACACCAAGATAGGCAAAGAAGTTTGCTACCGTTAAATGACGTAAAAGAAACTAACATCTGATTAAGCATAACCTTGCTTGCTGGGAGCTCTCAATTGAGGATTCATTTGGAGGTTTGTCTTTTGTACACAGGTTAGGTAAATAGGCTTTCTGTTTTGCATAAATTTGCGCACAAACAAGAGTGGATGTTTTAAAAATTTTGGACAGCTTAGCATTTTCATTTGACTACGCACTTCCCTTGCTCATGTTCTGATTACTCACTGCTCAGACCACTAAACTCCTTTGACAATATTTACCTGGAGGACCAGTTGGTCCCGGCAGTCCTTGATTTCCCTTTTCTCCTGGGCGTCCTGGCAATCCCGATTCGCCTTTTGGTCCTCTAATACCAGGTAGTCCTCGAGGTCCAGGTTCTCCAGGTCTGCCTGGTTCGCCGTCTCTGCCGGGGTTTCCTGGTTTGAGAGCTGTTTTAGGAGGAGGAGGCCCTACAATACAAGACAAAACTGTGCTACTGAAACAAAACACAGCTAAAATTGGAGTAAATAGAGTAAATTAAGTACGTAGTATCAAGAGTGTAGTATGCCGAAAGTATACACCAATGGACAAATTTTGTTTTCAGCTAATAAAAATAAGAAGACATTTCCTTAATTTTAACTGTTATGATATATATCAAATTTAGAGTTGTGTAACTAAATTATGCACTGTCTCTTATGAATTTGCCTATTTATTTTTAACTAAAGCAAAAATATATAGCTTACCAGGAAGACCACGAGGGCCTTCTGGTCCAGGCAGCCCCGGTAGGCCTGGTTCACCCTTAAGACCAGGTAGACCCGCAGGGCCTGGTTGTCCGTATCCCGGGTTGCCCTTTTCTCCGGGAAATCCGGGAACTCCGTCCAAACCTGGAGCACCAGAAAGGCCATTTGCTCCAATTTCACCCTATAATATTGAACATAACATGTTTTAAAACAACAGCAATAAAGTAGAACAAATATATTGCTAAGCACAACAAGTTTACTGAAATGATAATACTTCTGATTTTAACATACAATAAAACATGCTCCAGCAATTAAGTGTACAATACCTTTTGTCCTTTAGAACCTGGTAAACCAGGCTGGCCAGGAGATCCAGGCAGGCCCGAGTTTCCTTTAGGCCCTGGCAATCCAGCGTAACCAGGATCTCCCTTCAGTCCAGGTATTCCTGCAATTAATGATAGACAAGCTTAGGTAGTGACTTGTAGAAAGAACTTAGAACAAATTGAACCCAAATTAAGGAATTTGGAAAGGAGTAAAAAAATTCAAGAAATTCCAGGTGCAACTTAAGGCTTCATAATATTATTTATTATGTAAGAAGCATAATGGTGCAACTATGCACTCATGCTATTAGCGTCGGTAGCTACCTGGAGGGCACTGAATGCTGGTAGGTGGTCCTTGATCACCCTTTTGACCGGGTCTTCCAGGGATACCCTCGTTTCCTGCCGTTCCCTAAATTAGAATAGCATGGTATAAGCAACAATGAAACGTACGGACTAGCTAAAATACCAACAACGGCAAAACATAATTAAAATACGCAAACAATTATGTAGCATAGTTAACAGTTAAAGCAAATAGTTAACTGAGCTGAAAATAAATGCAGATTAATGGCCGTACGGGATCGCCTTGCGGTCCAGGAGGCCCTGGGTAACCATCGTCGCCAGGTGGTCCAGGTGGTCCAGATGCACCAGAATTTCCTCGGTCGCCTTGAGGTCCAGGAAGACCGTCCAAACCTCTGTCACCTTTTTCACCCTTTGCTCCGGGTCTGCAGTCAGAACATCTGCCACCAGGGTCACCTAAACAAAACTAATAAAATATAAGTATTTGAAGTTTTGAGTGTCACGTTCAGATGTTCAACAAATGCAGTTTACTAAACAATGAATAGGACAAAAAAGACGGTACAGGAAAGTAATTTTCAACTTCTTAAGTCCCTACCTTTTTCTCCCTTAGCTCCTCTGGGTCCGGGTCTGCCATCACGACCATCAAAACCTTTCTCTCCAGGGTATCCTCGTGGACCAGCAGGTCCCGGTTTACCATATTTAGAATCACCAGGAACACCTAAATGTCAAGCAGAAGTAAACCTTTTGCAAATCATGGTATGACAAACAGTTGCTGAGACGCTTGAGTGATTTACAATGCTTGGTGCTTGATGTTTAATCACCAATATTCAGGATACATACACCAACCAGCATTGAATGTATCGTGAGACTAAGTTACGAGTAGTTTAACTACGATCACAGTGTTAGCATTATTACCTCTGGGTCCTGTATCGCCCTTTTCTCCTTTAGCTCCAGCGAGACCACTCAGTCCAGGCGTTCCATCCTTTCCTCGCTCTCCAGGAATACTGGCTCCAGGTAGGCCAGGACGCCCTGGTTCACCCTTTGGTCCAGGCTGGCCAGAAAATCCAGGAGGTCCGTCTCTACCAGGTTTGCCTGAAAGTAATTGGATTATCAAGCAACTACAAAAGTTACATATTTCTTTCGTTCATGCTTATTCCATGTTTATCGTTTTGTCATATACCTAAAGCAAAGCAAAACAAACTCAACTTGCAATTTTTAAGTACCTGGAATTCCACTGATGCCTTGTTCGCCTTTCGGTCCCGGAGATCCTTCTCGACCAGGCAAGCCTGGCAATCCTGGTCCCCCTGGTTTGCCAGGAGGTCCAGTAGGACCCGGCGGTCCTAAAATATTACATATTACACATCGCACACGATTTCAGAAAACATTGTGCCGCTTACGGAAAAGTTCCGCTGAACGAAAGACGATGTTATGGAAAGGCAGTCGTATATTATCGTGTGTAAACACGATGGCGGATTTCTTCAGGGTTCTCCTCATATTAGCTACACTAGGGAAATATTGAAAACTCATCGCAGGACTCCCTACGACGTCTCATGTGTATTCTGCTCACATTTAGGGAGATTCCTTGGACTGAATTCATTCCGTGAGGTAAATATTACGTTGCTGTTGCAATAAAAAACGGAGCTACATACAAGACACTTAAGGAATTAGAAACAACTGAAAACTGCGTAATAAAAAGATGGCACCCTAAAAATTGTGTTTTCAATTCATAAATGTTAATTGTATATAAACTGTTTCAACGTGTGTAAGTAGGAAGATGTCCGGTAAATGTTACCAGAGTATCGAACTTGGACCTAAATCATCCAAGATTGAGTTACACTTTCCAATTAACGCACTGAGAATGATGAATATATAATTTGTTTGCTGAAAGTTTGTTGAAAACAATGAATGAGTTGTCAGCTTAATAATGATCACTGTAGCAAAGTTTAGTTTGAATTGGAACGACGATAAAATCGTAAAGTTTTGCCAACCTGGGAATCCATCGTTTCCAGGAGGCCCAATTTGTCCCGGATTTCCCTTCGGTCCAGGAGGTCCAGGTGGCCCATCAGAGAAATCGCCACCCTAAACAATTCATTCATTGGCATGAGCTCAATGTCAACTGTAAACACAGCTGCATAAATTAGTTACAACATAAATATTATTATTACAAACGTTCGTTCAATAGAGAGTAGACGCTTAAAATTAATTTACATGGAATACATAACTTACACCTGGTGGTCCAGGGATACCCTTGGGTCCAGTTGGACCAGCCTCTCCAGGGAACCCGCGATCACCTTTCATGCCAGGGTATCCGTTGATTCCGGGAAGACCGTCAGCCCCCCTGTCACCCTACAAACAGAAAAATTAAGTGAAACAACCCTGAGCATTTGCTGAAATCAAAATGAGTTACACTTTGAGAGCCACCAGATGAAATAAGAGAAGAAATAAGATAAACTAAACAAAAATTAGAATCCTTGGAACCAACATCGATTGATTGAAGCAGATAGTTATCAGAAATACGATTTTCCCAGTTCAATGTTTGCTCGAAGCTAAGCGAAAAGTAATGTATGAACTTGAGTTCATTATAACCAAGAGTGGGAAGGAAGGAAGAGTGGGACACTCAGCTCTTCCCAGTTCTCTAAGACTGCTAGATGGTCGGTACATTAAGGCCGTTTATTCGAATATCAATACAAGCTTAACAATGCTAAGCGGAACCCACCCCCTCACAGATCTCGGAGGGAGCCGCTTATATATGTAACTTTGGCATAAGGTAAGCAATTAACCAGTCAGATGCGATTTAGTTCAAACGCATATAATCACATGGCTAACTGGTACTACTCCCGCGATTTCGGCCTTAATGTGCCTAGCCTCTAGCCGGCTTAAAGCATTAGAAAGAGCTGAGTGTTTCCCACTCCCCATAGATCTACATAACTCCCCATTATAAACTCTTGTTATGAGCTACCTTCATTCCTTGTGGTCCTGGCAAACCAGATTGACCTTCCTTTCCCTGAAACAGGAAAACAACGGTAATAGACTTTTTCTTAATTTTCAAGATGTCATGTAGCAGAGATATAGGTTGGTTTCACTTAGTATACGTGTGTTTGAGGAAGACTTAACAATTTCAGGCAACAAACTTAAGCTAAAATGTATGTTTAGGATATAAATTTGATTAATGTACAAATTTGACTGAACAATTTTAGCAAAACAGTAAACACATTACGTACTCTTGGTCCAGCGGGACCAGGTAGACCCTTTTCTCCCTTCATGCCATTTAAACCGGGAGGACCCTAAAATAAAATATATATTACTGAAAGGGATCTTTTCAGGATAACCCACCCCAGGCCCAGATTCCGCAAAACTTGATCAAATGAGCTGAAATTTTGTATGGGTATGTTTTCGACCACGCTGAGTTCAAATATTGCAAAATTTTTCGATTTCGCGAAATTCGATTTTTTTCGATTCGTAAGGGGGGACCAAGGGGACCCGAAAAATTTTTTGTCTTCGATTTTGCTGAAAAGTTGGATTCAGGGGTTTTCGAGGTCGAAGAACACGAATCTGAAATCCGTTTTTCGATTCGGCTTTTCGTTAGCTCAATATAAGCTAAAGTTCCAAGCTTAAGATGTAGCTTATACTGAGCTAACGAAAAGCTGAATCGAAAAACGGATTTCAGACTCGTGTTCAGCGACCACGAAAACCCCTGAATACAACTTTTCAGCAAAATCGAAGACAAAAAATTTTTCGGGTCCCCTTGGTCCCCCCTTACGAATCGAAAAAAATCGAATTTCGCGAAATCGAAAAATTTTGCGATATTTGAACTCAGCGTGGTTGAAAACATACTCATACCAAATTTCAGCTCATTTGATCAAGTTTTGCGGAATCTGGGCCTGGGGTGGGTTATCCTGAAAAGATCCACTGAAAGTATTTCTGCACTATGTAGCATCAGTCAATGAAAAAAACTTGTGTGTACTATAATTTTGAAAATTACTATCAGAGTCATTAAAATTATCCTGAAATGCTAGATTACCGGTTGCCCAGGAACTCCTTCGAAACCAGGCTGCCCAGGATAACCAGATTCACCCTAAAATATTAATTTCAAGAGAAGCAGTGTATCCCTTCAATAAGGCAACAAAAAAGGCATTATACTATACGTGTGTAATTGCACACTTACTTGCATTCGTGTTTTTATTTGCAACATATTACCAAGAGATTGCATGTAACTTTAAAAAAGGAACAATCTTGCATACACATGAAATACATTTCATCAGGTAACAGCTTTAGGATCGCTTCAGCATACTATAGTCTAGCAAACTTAAACTGGACCAAAAGAGTAAATTTTGGGGAGATTTTATTAGTCAAGTTAAGTATGACAATGTATATATTTTCTGAAAGCTCAGACATCAGGGATTTCAAAAATTTTAAAAAATTCTAAAATTTTAGAATTTCAAATTTCAGAAATTTTAGAAACTGTAGGAAAAGAAAAAATAAACGAAAAGTAGTCGAGTTTGGTATCAAATGAAAGGTGCGGAAAATGCGAATATCTATCAATCATGCGGATTTGGGGCGGCACGTGGTTCCAGCGGGCCCATATCCCGAAAAACAAAAGTTGCTCCAATCGCTACAAACTTGGGATCATTTGAAAGCTCTCATCATGCTGAGTAAAAGTTATAATTGGATCATCGCTTACAAATGCAGTCTGTGAAAGTTATCCCTCTTTAAACCCCAAAAATGGGCTGTTTGGACACTTTTGGAGGTTTTAATCCAGGCTAGCGAAAGCTGTGAGCAGAATCAAGTCAAGCCAGTGCGCTACATTTTGCGTCTCATCATTATACATAACTACGTAAAAATTGCAGCTTTGGATCTTCATGCATGCGTAAGATAAGCTAATTTAAACAAACTTCAAAGGAACCGACACGGCGGCTTCTTTGAAGTTTGTTTAAATTAGCTTATCTTACCCATTCATGAAGATCCAAAGCTGCAATTTTTACGTAATTGTGTATAATGATGAGACGCAAAATGTAGCGCACTGGCTTGACTTGATTCAGCTCACAGCTTTCGCAAGCCTGGGTTAAACCCTCGAAAAGTGTTAAAACTACCTATTTTTGGTTTGTTTAAAGAGGAATAACTTTTGCAGACAACATTTTTCAGCGATGACCCAATTATAACTTTCACTCAGCATGATGAGAGCTTTCAAATGATCCCAAGTTTGTAGCGATTGCAGCAACTTTTATTTTTCGGGATATGGGCCCGCTGGAACCACGTGCCGCCCCAAATCCGCATAATTGATACATATTCGCATTCTCCTGAGCGAGACCTTTCATTTGATACCAAACTCGACTACTCTTCGTTTATTTTTTCTTTTCCTACAGTTTCTAAAATTTCTGAAATTTGAAATTCTAAAATTTTAGAATTTTTTAAAATTTTTGAAATCTCTGATTTCTGAGCTTTCAGAAACTATATACATTGTCATACTTAACTTGAATAATAAACTCTCCACAAAATTCACTCTTTTGGTCCAGTTTAAGTTTGCTAGACTATAGGCAACCTTAGCAACCTACTTGCTGCAGCTTGCGTTGGCAAAACTAACAGTTGCAGAAATGAAATATAATTGGTAGATGAAATAAGATTTATACAAAACAATTTATACAAACAACTGCACCCAATTGAAACCGTGTGCCAACTAGATGAAGCAAAAATCGATTAAATGAACGAGTTTTGGTGATGCTAAAATTTCAAACAGTCGAATAGTGTGCTTGGCCTTTTGTCACCAGAATCACGAATGCGAGGATGAGGCAACGCTTTTGTTTGGGTGTTTGTCAACCGTTGTTGTGTAAAAACATACGGGGACTTCGACTTTTTTAGTCGAAACAGCCAAGTTGTGGCAAATAAGATGCCTGAAAGCTGCCTAGTGTTAACTGGCTCAAATGTTGTGTGACTGCATCCCAACACATATTTGATTGATTGGAAATAAGTTTTAAATTGGTTTCAACCCCCCCGCTTAGAGACAACATAAAACGTTTTGGGCCCCTTTTGTCCACTCTCAAAAACTTAAAAAATCTTTGAATTTTAAAATTTGATTACCAATCAAGCAAATATTTGTTGGAATGCACCTGCACAAAAGTGGAACTAATTTGGTCAAATTTTGAGAGAGGGAAAGATTTGGGGCGGGGGAGATTGATTACTTGATCCATTTCTTCTTTAGCATGCATTTTGTTTTCGAAGCTCTTCATGCATTCAACAAGCGAAAAAGTTGATGTAGTGACATCGTTCTTTCTTTTGTTTATTATTCTACATAAACTGCTATTGAATAATCTGATTTGCGATATAAAAAAGAGGAAAATATTGTTTGGTGAATCAATCAATTTTTAACATCTTAATTTTCATTTTAATTGCTAACACCTCCATCTCGAATCTTAGCTTCAGCATGCACGAACACGTATATTTTCGTTTAGATGGCACAGCAAAGCGTTAGAAAGCAACAGGACTATGACAATATATTGAAACTTACTATTTCTTTTGAAAATGTCTTGATTTTTAAATCCCCACTTCCAATAACTAACTATACGTGCTGATCTATGCAACCACTCACTATTGCTAAGCCTGGCAACACTCAAAACATCTACTCTAATGGAATAGGGGAAATAATCCGGTGTATGTAAGTTTTGGGAATGAGCGAGCGGAGACTAAGCTATATTAATCCCAGGCAGGCAGTTGGCAGGCAGGCCGGCACAGCACCCTTTGATGTAATACCTTCTGGCCTTTCTGCCCTGGTTCGCCAACGGGACCCACAACTTCAGAGGGGGGCCCTGTTTTCTCTTGGGCTCGGCCTGGAGGGCCAGGAGGCCCAGTCAAACCTGGCTCACCCTGAAGTTACAAACATGTACTTTGATCTTAACTGCATAAGAAATAGAGGTTAGAACAAAAGAGAACACGCAGGGGTGTTACGCAAACAGAGAAAACCCTGCCGATGAGTGCATGCAAAATTACATTTATGTTGACTGAGAATGTCATTGATATTTTCACATTTTGTGTTAAAACGTTACTAACAACTATAGCTATGCAGCAGGCAGGGTTTCCTCTATTTTTGGACATATAAGGGTGCAGGCGCAAAGTGTTGGGGCTGCGGCTATCTTGTAGCCTAGTACCTTGGCACCCTTTGATCCTTTTTCACCTTGGGGTCCTGTGACTGTGCGCCCTTCTCCACCCCCTGTAAAAGGCTGGGGGTCAGGGCCGGGAGGACCCGGAGGTCCGGGCAAACCAAGGTCACCCTGTAATTATTCATAATTTTAACTTTACCAAATATAGCACTCGCTACGTCTCATTACAGACTCATTACATTAGAAACAATTATAAACAATACTCGTCTCATTATAAAATAGGCAAGAACATCTACAAAAAGAGAAAGTGTTGGCTAACAAGCTAACTTCGTTACTGTATAGAAATTAAGCTAAGGCCAAATTAATAAAACAAAATGAAATTCAAAGTATAGATTATGTTGGTAGGAGTAACGTTACCGGATCTCCCTTAGGTCCTATTGATCCAATTCCAGGATTTCCTGGCGTACCGGGTGGGCCTGGTGGGCCTCTAGGTCCCTAGAATATATTTCAATAGTGTAAATTTATTGGGAACTCTGTATAATTCTAGCAGCTACCACTGTTCACTCTACCCGGTAAACTAAATCAAAGCATTGCTAGCATTTTTAACAGATTATGTTTCAGCTGCCTTAAGAATTTTAGTATTTTCACGAATTCTGAGCTTTAGGTTTTTCATAAAAAGCTTATTAGTTAGTAATCAATGCTGAATATTTTTAGAGAGATTTAACTGTCTTTTGTGCTGATCACTGTCAGTATCACTGTTAGCATCACTATGATTACTTGTGGGCCGGGAAACCCAGGATCTCCTTTTGGTCCAGGTGGTCCATCCAAACCAGGCGGTCCCTGAAAAGACAAAACACTACATTATGTGATTTGTATCCCAAACATCTTCATCTGGTATTTGTATTTGTACTTGTCAATGCCTAGTTCTACTTGAAGTAGTAGTCCTATTTGAAGAACACGCTGCTTAACACATCACTTCATTTTATTCAAATTTGCTTTTATTATCATTGTTTATTATTATTATTTAATTTAATTCATTCAATTTAATTTCAATCGAATTTAATGTTACAATTGTATTGTTGTTATAAGGATGACGAAGTAATAACAAACTTACAGGGATGCCATTTGAGCCAGGATATCCAGGTTCACCCTAGAGTATATGAAATAGACATTTATAGAGATACACCAACTGGAAGGTCATTCAATTTAATTTCTGAGTAAGATTAAAAGGGATTCATACTCAATTAAATCGCGACTCCTATATAATTGTGAAATTTTCAAAATTTTTTGTAAAATCATTTATTCGAAATAAGTTTTTTGGTGTGCACAATAAGCAAAGTAATAGGCTGAAAATATGGTAAAGCTTCCTTTAACAACCAATATATATGGCCCTCTAGTCTCTCGTGATTAATTGGTTTAAGAAAATCCCTAACTTATACCTTCTCTCCTTTGGCACCAGGCCGAGCAATTGCAGGTTCTCCTTTATCTCCTTTGTATCCAGGCTGCCCAGGTAAGCCTACAGGTCCAGGAAGGCCAGGATTCCCACCTGCACCTTTTGCGCCCTGAAATTGTAAGCAAGGTAAGCGGACAAAAGGCTACACGGAAATTATCAGGATTATCAGCAGACTAATAAAACATCAATGTTCTTAAAACATAATACAGATAATAAAACATAATGCATTTTTACTTAAAGCTAAGACAGAAACGTTTAAAATTTTTGAAAAAAATAGTAATTACATCAGTGCCGTTGCAACCATCCAAGCCAGGAATGCCAGGTAATCCAGGAGGTCCTTGAATTCCCTAAATTACAAAGTACATAGCTTAGCTGCAAAAGGTAATTGAAATATTTTGTTAACATATGGGCCTAAAGCTAAAAGTTACGCAATAAATTAAATATTTAAATCTTTTGTGACCTTTGGCCGTAGAAAGTTGAACTCTAATATGTATCAACTTACAGGTAATCCATGATTTCCTGGATATCCAGGCACACCCATTTTTCCCTGAAAAATATATTTTAATTCAAATAGTAATAAATGAGAACTGTTTCATACTTCAGAAATATTTTATCTCAACTCAGTCTGAGACACAAAAGATGGCGGTTTTTGTTGCTTAAAAAATGTTGGGAAACTAATAGCAAGAACAGAATTATGTAGTACATAATGATGGCTGTCGATATTACTGCACGTCGATATTACTGTGCACTGTGCAGTATGTTACGCACTCTTTACAGTTCAGATTTTGTGAGAAGCAAAACTGCATCCACTTCATATCGTCCACAAAAACTCAGTGCAAGAAAAGTAAGGTAAAACACCAGAATACATTCGTCGATGCGCCCTTAAGGTTTATAAGACCAAGCTATGTTTACAACATTGCGGTCAAGAACATGAATAATTACAGAATACATAAATAATAGAGAATAGGCTTTCCTTACACGTTCTCCTTTAGGCCCTCGGGGCCCAGCTAAGCCAGGTTCTCCTTTCTGTCCTTTTGCTCCTGGTAAACCCTCTGGTCCTGGAAATCCTTGCTGACCTTTGTCTCCTTTTGGGCCTCTCGGACCAGCCGGACCCTGGAACAATATAAAATATATACTTCAAATTCAGACAAACTACATACCATTCGTCGGGACCACTTTGGGGGTCGTTTTTCAGATTATCTCGGATGCCGCTAAATTTTTATTTTGTATTTTTATTAGTATTTTGCTATTGAAACGTTTTAGGAACGAGATTTTAAAATTAAAGTAGCAAGCTGTTGAGTAATTTCAACCGTTGATGAATGTGGGTGGACAATTCATACCTACTTCAAATTACTGCTAAAATTTTAAACTGTGCCACTGTGGAACTAGAATTTCAATTCAATCTTTCAAACAACTGAGCTATGTCAGAGAAAACCGGAAAATATTAAACATATTTAAGTGTAACCCTTTAAGTATATATATTTTAAAACTAAAATTAATAAACATCTAAGCAAATGTAACAAAACAGGATTCCCAGCGGCTTATTACACTGAGTTGAAAACAAAAATGCTATAAGAAGTTGACAGTCTATTCACCAACCTTGCAAGTTGCTAAACTTGAATTTATGGACCTAAGCTTAGGTGTGATAGATTAGTATACCTATGTTTTGGCCGTAATGCACTATTCTAACCTCCATAGTTTCAAACTTTTTCGACTCCGTGAAATTAGAATTCATTCAGTTCGCAAGGTAAGGAAAGGTGACCAAAAAGGCAAAAAATCTCTGTGATGTTTGCTGAAGAAGTGGAAACGGAGTTTCAGGGTAGCAAAACCAGGATTGATTCCCGATTTGAGATTAAACATTTTCTTAGCTCCTTATATAACTTTCCATCTTCGGCTTACAAGAAATTAACATATCAATTGTTATCATAATAAAAAGACACAATCCATGCATACAAATTCTAATTATCTAGCTACTGAAATTAAAAATGTGCTCTAAAATTTGACTAACCATTGATCCTTTTTCTCCAACGCAGAAGCATCCTCGTGCATTACAGTCTCTGCACGTTGTTTGCTAAAACAAAAAAGCATTTTTGAACAAAATAAACAGTAAAGTTGGTGGCTGCTGTATCCCTAATCCTTTTTCCATTAAACGTTTTCATATGCATTATCGTGGTTTCTTGCGTCAGTTTATGTAGTTATTATTATTTTTGTCCTTCCTTTATTTATTTTATCAGAGGTCCAATCGAACCAAATCCAAACTTTTCTCAAGGATCATTGTGTATTCAGTTTTTTTAGTTAACATTTAGTTCTTTTGAAGCTGGACCACCAAAGTTGCACATTCCATTCTTATGTTAACTTCCACTTAGCTGGCATATTATAAGCCTTGCATTCTGGCTGGCAATAACGGACGTGGGTGCAATAAAAAATACAGACCCCACAGCATTAAAACTGCAATTTCAACACACATTGCCCTTATGGATTGCCGTAGTTGCTATTTCCCATTTCAAACTAACAAGCAGTTAAAACTTTAACGATTTGCCATTAGGCGATGCCTACGTATGTATTAGGCTGGAGTCGGCTTCGTCAAAAATGCCCATCTGGCAAAGCCTGCATTTTCAAGATAAATGAGTCAGTTGCAAAAAGAGCTCAATTTTAAGTCTTTGCGTCTACATGCCCAGAGATTAAACCAATGTGCAATTCCAGAAACAACTACGTAGCATTAATTGACATAACATTAGTCATACTTAATCATAGCATAGCTTCTTTGTTGATAAATAATTGCTAATGAAAATCTGTCAAATTATTTCACACTACAACTGTGCAGAATGAAAGTTATGTATTGCTTGACCATGGCGAAAACAATTCGAGCTTGCTGCTAAGGAAAAATTTAGAAACCAAAAATCTTCGAGGCTTCGCCTCGTAACCGCACATCGCTAGAAACTTTTTCAAATATAAGGTTAAGAATTAGTTTAAACAAAATCGCTGTTGTTTTTCTCATACTTTTGATAAAGCCCTTTTAAACTAAATTCAGAATAAATACAGTTGCTTACGCTATGTTTATATATTATTATATTTGACTGCTCTGCGATATAATACTCTGTCGGCAGAAAACGTGGGTACCCGGAAACATTATAAATCAAGCAGGTGTAATCCTTTCTTTATTTATTTAGTAGATGGCACGCCTTCTCTGATAACAGCAACTCTGCAACATTTTGTCGCTAAAAACCATTAAGCTTTTCTGACCCACCAACGTCAATCTTTTTGAAAAATCAGAAAAAATGACTGAGCACACTGCGTTTATCGTCTCGAAAACGTTTGCCAAATGTTTGACGGAAAATGTAAAAACCCATGGTTTTAGCTTTCAAGTAAAAAATGCAGCCTTCTTCTCCCTAGATAGCTAGCTAGCTAGTTGGCTGTGTGTGGCGGGGCTGGGATAAATGCATCAACTTGCTGCTATAATTGCTTTGTTATGATGCTGATCTCACGTTTCCAAGTAACTGAATATATTATACGACAATTCAAGAAAAACTACTTCAAGCATGAATTTACAATTTTATTTAATTCCAATTTAATTTTTATAGATAATCTCTTTAAAGTACTTAGTTTTATGTCAAAGACATCATACCTGAACGGGAGGTCCAATTTCACTGACCCTTGTGGAAGCAAATTTCGGTACCCCTTGTGGCAGCAATTTTTCCTATGAGTACTTTTAAAAGCGATTTTTAAGCGATTTTTGCGTTTTTAACGAAAAACAGCTATTTTTAGCAAAAACAACATTTTTGGACGTTTTTTAGCGAAACGTAGTGATTTTACGTGAAAAATTCCGGCGCAGCCTGAAAATTTTTGGAAATTTTGGTTGTAAAACCAATTTTTGGGCAATTTTTTTACCCCTTGTGGCCAATTTTCTTACCCCTTGTGGGAGCAATTTCGTGACCCCTTGTGAGAGACTTCGCCGAGGGGGGGGGAATTTCCCCCCCCTTCCCCCCCCTTGTCCACCTGTGGAAGACATGCGCTTATATTAAATCAACTCCAGAAATTCCCCCAGTGCTAATTGATGCACTATTTCATAGCTGTGAATATGCAGTGTCTCTTTTATATTTTGTCTGCAGTATGGGCAAGGCAAAGTCAATTCAGTTTTTGTTGGCAGTTTACTTTTTCACTTTCCACAATCACAGTCTGAAGCTTACGAACAATACAAACCCAAACAGTTGGGACGCACACGTTTGGAAGCCCAGGTACGAGCTTAGCGAAGAAGTTTTGTGTACAACCCACGCCAGGTGCATCTTTTGTTGGAAGGGCACAAAAAGTGACCATTAAGAAGATAGCAAATCCAGACACTTCAGCTGCGAAAACTTGAAACTTGGAAAAACTATTTACAAAGTTTCAAATTGACTCAACTTTTGACTAGGTAGTAGCTACCTACCTCCTTTTGCAAAAAGCTGATTGCTTCAGCTGCAGAATTGAACAAGAAAAACCAAAGTTTGACATTAACTTTAGATGCGCTGCGTTGGCAGCTGAAAATTTCAGCTGCTTGAAATTTAATATCTGGCGTATCACAGCAATTTTTGCTAGAAAAGCAGCGAAATGTTACACTTGATGCAAAGCTTTCAGAATAAAGTATAATCCACAATTACTAAATGTGATGCAATAAACATCTGATAGGAATAGCAAATGTCAAAACCTTCAAACATGTTATGTAATAAAATACTTTAGCGAAAGACTTGGTTCCGAGTTGCTAAGCTCTAAGCAGACCCAGTGGTTCTAAACACATATAAGTCAGTTTGATATTGTGAGCTCATGGATTTCGCAAAATCTTTGAATATTTAAGGGATTTCACAGAGTCCCGTGTCACTTTCAGGGAAATTGTGAAATAGCTGATTTCTTTAGTTGTTATCGTTCTCACAATTTCCCTGAAAATGTTAAGGATTCTGTGAAATCCCTGCAATTTCTCTTAAAATTAGTTTTTGTATTTTTTTACATAGACAAGTTTGCTTTTGAAAAATTCAAATGACCTAATCTTTGAATTTTTCAAAATTGCATGCCTTCTTCGAAGCTGAATATTTTGAAAACGCTGAAAGTGTTAAGAAAGGCACTAATCATTAACCTTAATAGGGATTTGAGTGATCTGACTTGAAAATATCTAATAATTGTTTTGGTATTGTTTGGTAAATAATTAATGTGAGGTTTTAGTATTCAAATTCCGAACAAATTGAATTTTCAGCAGTTTATTAGTCCAGCACTTATCACTTTTATGTAAAGTTTGTTTGGCTCTAAGCGGCTAACTGAAAGCTAAGCACTTTGATTATTGTGTACATTGTTAAGATTTAGTGGCATAGCAACAACTGTTTATACAATTCTCTTGTATGTAGTCAGTGTCCGTGGCAGTTGCCCCATAAAATTAAAAGGTTTCACATTCTTCTTAGTTTCATGTAAACAAGATGTCTCCGGCTGTCACCAGCGGCTGATGCAGAATTAAAGTTAACTTTTCAGGGTTACATCGATTATGCAATAGTTACCGTGAGTAGCGAGCGGTAAACTCAAGAATAGCCTCACATGGAATCATAACCTGACGTTTTTAAAAAAAATTCGACACAAACTCAATAACGAGAACTTACGGCTGAGCTGTATTCCAAGAATGCTAAAAGCAACAGTGCAACAGTGAACCTGAAACAAAATAGTGAAGACAATGTACAATTAACATTTCTTTGACAAAACTAGATATATAGTGAAAGATGAATATATTAAGTATATACATATACAATAAAGAATACAGAAAATAAACTTTGAAATGAAGGAAAATGTTTGGTTTGGTTTGGTTTGTTTGTCAAATAGAAAAAATAATTCACACGGGGGGGGGGACAAGGGGCAACGAAATAATGGCCCAGGGACAAGCAAAACTAGCCGGAAAAATTAATTTTTATACAACAATTGACAAAATTTCCGTCTTCGCAGGAATTTTTCGCAGGTAAAACGATTGATTTTTAGGTATGTCCAGGGGTTTCTACAGACTCCCTCTATAATTTTTGATTCATCGTTAGTTGCGTTAATAATATTTTCCTTTCTCAATTCAGGATTTGCTGGCAGCTAATCCAATGCTGACCATCAAACGTATTATACATTCGTGTCACTGTTACAAATTTAGCTGCGACCGGAAGTTCCCGTATAAATTCTGAGTAGGGTTGGCTGGGGCGGTTGTCGACAACGCTTTTGAGTTAAATCCTTACTTAGCCTTCTTTGACATTGTGTGATGTCGTCACGACAGTTGCCCTGGAAATATCAGGCTGAGAGTGTAACTGCAATAGCTGTGCTGTTTTGTCGCGGACCTCAAAAATTTCCAATAAGGTCTAATGACAACAGTCCACAGAGACTTTTTAGGCACACATTAAACCTTGTTAAGAATTAGTCAAGTTAGCTTAGCTTAAACAGCTGCCTATTTTTAAGCACAAAAAATACACCTCAAGGGGCAGAAAATTTTTAGACTGATGTGATGACGTACGTAGGTGTGCATCTTTGTAACGCTCACGCCTGCCAAATGCATATATTGTCACACACCTACTCCAGCGGACGCAGCGTACTTTTTTAAGGACAAAAACTTAAAGAACTTAAAAGAAGCTATACACTATGGAATCTCTGGCATAAAAACTAAGTAACGGCATTTAAACATAAATATTTGGGGTTTCAACATTTGGACTTTCATTCTACTAAAAACTTTAAAGCATTTTAATAATGGATTAGTCATTTTGCCATCCATAGCAGTTGAAAACTTTTATCGTCCAAACTCCAAAGACAACAGTGTGGCGATGGCCAACGTACCTAACACTGCTTGATAAATCTGAGAAATAATTTAGTAGTTGATGGTTGATAGTAATGTTAATCGTAGTTGGTGTTAATCCTTTGATTGGATAAGAAGCTATTTAGCCGAGGTTTTGTTTAAACAATCAAAATTTTCTCTCAATTTAGCCCCTTAAGATGCAGTTAAAGATTTTTCTCGAGCAATTAAGCAAGGGTTTTACCACCTATAACCCAAACGGTAGTGCCACCTCGAGCACCCCTTCATCTGTCCATCCATTTTTTCCTGGCTTAGGGCTAATTTTGCAGTGATTCTACCTTCGTTTCTGTTATTTAAAACTTTTTAAAATTATCCATTCCATAATCAAAATTAAACTTCTACGTTTGTGCCAATACTTCGTCTAAAATAAATATTTTTGACATTTGTCAGTATTTATGTGCTGATTCTACTAATTAATGTGAATCCAAAGTCAACCCAGTCAAACTATGTATATGAAACTTCGTTAGTTTGTGCTAATTTTCCAACACAACAGAGACATTTTCAAATGACCACAATTAAGGGGCCTTGGTAAAACACGGACCCGGACCCGGACCCGGACCGGGTAGGTAAAACCCGGACTCATCACGGACTGGGTGGGTAAAACCCGGACCCGGACCAAAGGGTAAAACCCGGACCGGATCCGGACTGGGTGGGTATAACCCGGACCGGACCCGGACTGGGTGGGTAAAACCCGGACCGGACCCTGATTGGGTGGGTAAAACCCGGACCGGACCCGGACTGAGTGGGTCATACCCGGACCAGACTTGGCTATAAACTGGACTCATAAATAAAATCCAGGACTGACGCTAACCAGTTGTAGCCGCTAACGCTAACAAAAACTTTTACTTTACCCGTTCCCAAACTTGGAAAATCTTTTAACAATTTTGAAATCCATCAGTAAGTTTCGGATCTATTTGCACTTTTATGTTTGCAGCTGTTAATCATCAGTGCTATCCAATGCTATTCAATATATACCTTCATATGCTCAAACATAACTGCAACATACCCGACATAGATACGCAATTAATAGAACTCACGCGCATTAATACACTCTCTTGTGCGTATATACTATTAATACTGCAATATCAGCACCAGCAGTGCAACACACACACGCGCACACACACATGGCCTATATATAAATTTATATATCAAGTGTGAAAGCAGTTAAATTTCATATTTTGTATGAGTCCGGGTAGGTCCGGGTTTTACCCTCCGGTCCGGGTCCGGGTTTTACCCACCCACCCGGTCCGGGTTTTCCAAGTTGGGTCCGGGTTTTACCCACCAGTCCGGGTCCGGGTCCGGGTCCGGGTCCGTGTTTTACCCACCGGTCCGGGTCCGGTTCCGGGTCCGGGTCCGTGTTTTACCCACACCCCAATTAAGCATATAATCATCAGTTTGGCAATAAAATTTATTAGATTTGTCCGGGCGCTGTAAAATAAAAGACAGGCTCTGAGGAAGTGCGCAATTTGAACGAAGCGCCAAACAACTTTCTAAGCAACAACGTTGATATGTAATAATCGTATATATTTGAAAAACCAACAGAGCTCTGAAAAGAATTGAAAAGTCTTTTTGCAAAAAAGCAAATGAAAAATTTAAAGAAAAACTTATTTGGGGAATGTAAGAATTAGAGTCATATTTCTGGTAGGATGCAGCTCGGGTCGAGTTGGGATGGCTTGGTCTTTCAAATTTAAAGGTTTAACCTTTGTCCTGAAAATTTATATTCAGGCACCTAAATTGGGGAGCTTAGTTGCAACAAAGCATTTTCTACTTATTATAATGACCCGATTTTATATTGAAAAATAAATTAGTTCTTGTCCATTCGCTCTCAACTATGCCTGTGTGAAAATTTGACTGTAAAAATTGATGAAATTAAAAGCTTATTTAAGAATAATTGAAAGAACGTCAGATGTCAGGCTGCATATCGAGGGTAAACGAGGGTATGGATCTGTAAGCTGAAGCCTGCTTTTATTGTTATAAAATTTCATACGGATTTCCCTGAAATCGTCGAAAACATTTTTATCAGCAAACCTAAACAATACTGTGGATTACAGCATTTTACGGAAATATTTGGGAAAATTTGAAAGACGACATAGGACTGTTTGCTTTCCTTGTTCCAAAAATGAACCGTTACAGTATTGAACTATTGAAGATAATTGTAATTTTTAGTAGATTCCTATACGGCCACAAAATTGTGTATTCAGACGGAGAACACAAGAGTGAGAGTTCATCATGAAAGATATTCAATGATTTGATTGGATTATGAAAGACTGTTTTGAAAATTTAAAATATCACAATCTATTTAAAATCACACGAAAATTTTATAAAACAAAAGCAATTCAGAATTTATAATTTTTGTGTGTTTATTGTTATAATTAGACATTGGATAAACTTAAAAAAGTACATAAAATTCAAATACACTCATCCAAAACATCATTTACCATAGCTCATGTTATTTATTCTTTAACCTACGAAATGCATAGGCTTTGAGACAGAGCTTCATTGTCCGTATGGACTTCAAAGAACGCTCAAAGAGCAATCGGCTAAATGACATGACCAAATCTACGACAAGATATGAACACGATTATGGTCTATAATTTTGTTTAATACAAACTTTACCAACTCCATGCAGATCATATCCGGTCACTTACCATCGATGGCAAGGCATGCGGATTCGTATCCTCAGTGATGTCGTTAAACAGCCACATAGTGTGTGCAAAGTGGAGCATGAAAGCTCACTACTGGTGGGGACTGTATCATCCCGATCATGTCTGTCCGTTTCCATGGGAATTATCAAAAGGGACCGTAAAATATAGTCAGTGAGGCTTCGTCGTTCAGGCAGCCCTTCTTAGCTAAGGCTGACAGTCAGTTCGCTGTAATTCCCGTGCACCCCCCGGACCGCCGCTAAAAATCAAATGTCCTGGAGGCCACTCAACCACATTAACAAAAATTTAAAGTCGCAAAACCGTTCAGAATTTTGCCAGATAATTCTGACAAATTAGCCTGTAATCAGCAACATTACGTAAAATCACCGCAGAAATGGCCCGCTAGAATAATAATAAATAGTCAAAGAAAAGGTGCCTGCCGTGCCAAAATTGATTGCCGATAGAAAAGTGTTGTGCAGTGAAAGTGTATCGAAACTTATCGAAGAATTATCAAGTAGCCCAGTCGCAGAGTTTTGAAATTTTAGCTCACAATATGTGTGTGCAGCTATTAAATGGGGAGGTTCTAAGAAATGTATATGTGATACATATTAGCTTATACATACATATATTAATGTATAAAGCGTCTTTAGCACGGCAGGCCTGTTAGCATACATTACTGCAGTAAAAGCTTTGAAGACTAGTCTCTTGCAGAAAACTAAACCCATAAAACTTCGTTGAAGCGGCCCAAGTGCGCGGGTTGCACACAGCCCGTAGGACGCGCCTGCTTTCTCACATTTTTCCGCCTAACCGGTCTTTGACTCGCAAATGTAGTTATAACTTAGCATGGCTTTAAGCTAAAAGCAGCCCCTACGAAATTTCATGGGGGGCAGCTGATAAAAGATTGCAACTGCACGCCCCCTCTTTCCCAGTTCCCAATCGTTCAAAGTCCACGTGACTTCTTACTTGTGCAGATTTACAGATGTAACATGAGAAGTCTAGGGATTACGCGACATTGCAATGCAAACTGAAGCGCTTTTTGGTCCCAAAAAATAACCTTTCAGCCAGGTTACTCCGCTGGCAGAAGCTGAAAATAGCACTGGCTTCCAAAAGGCATTATTTCTTAATAATGACACAAATTAAATGTGGCCATTCATAACAGAGACACACAATCAATTTTAAATTTCTGATTTATTTCAATTTCTTTAATGCGAATCGGAACCGACAATGGCAGCTTCTTTGTCCTAAGCTAAGTAAGGAATCGATCGAAGTAGAAGCCGCAGCCTAAAATCTAAAGCAATCACGAGTTGGTGTTTAATTTGAAAAAACTAACTAAAAGCAACCGCTATAGTAACGGCAAGCAATAATTAACAACTGAATAATTAACACATTAATGAGAATTTGACCACAGTCATTAATTTAGTATTAAATGAAAAGTTGCGTTGCCCTTTTGCAAGGACCCGACGCCGACAAGTTGGTAAAAACTGTTGACAATAAGGGGAAGTTTCAGGATTGCATGTTTGCTCTGACAAATAAAATCTTTCTCTTCAGCCCAGTGGTTTGTACAGTGACGTTAAACTGTGCACACAACAGGGTTGAGCTTGAGCCTTTAAATACTGATACGGAGCGTTTGATAACTAGACGCGGAACATTGTAAGCCGTCCAGAGAAGAAAGCAAATGCCGACAGTATGAACTGGACATAAAATCTGAATCTGACTGACATTTATACAAAATGTGTGTTCTGCAGACGTAAGGTTCCTGAGGTCATAAAAAAGTGGACCGTGAAAAGTCATGTTTGACTCCAATATTTAAAATTTGAATGCAATAGTTGTTGATTATTTCCGTGTATGATCTCTTTCTTAACAGAAGTTCTTCACGCAGTCACAGAAGTCGAGATCCAGATCGAGAGTCCTTTTACCATCTACAGTTACATACTTACTACTCTATCTACTCAGTGTGCTGTTGACAGTGCACATCAAAGATACAGTTAACTGGCAGCAAGGGCCCAACATGAGGGCTTCCGGCTCGACGAACGTGGATATCTAGAGTTGTTGGCAGGCTGGCCCAGCGTAGAGCCAATTTGGCCAAAAGGCTCGGCTGGCTGGCTGGTCCCCTGAATCAGAACAATACGTGACATTGTTGGAGACTGGAAGGCAATTGGGTGCTTTAATAGCAGAAAAAGTATTCGTACATATATTGTATCATGAAGACAAAGTATGGGTTGAGATCTCAGCATAATCGATTAGCTACATATTATTCCAATACTCTCACTTAGCTAAAGCCCGGTTCATACTTCATGTGCTTTGTGCTTTGTCCTTTTGTGCTTTTGTGCTTTGTGCTTTGTGCTTTCCGGTTCATACTTTTTGGAAAAGCACAGTGCTTTATGCTTTGTGCTTCTCTAATTCATACTTCAAAAATGTGCTTTGTGCTTTGTGCTTTTGTGCTTTCGGGTGTGCTTTTGAATGTTGAGCCGAGTTCAACATTTTGAGTTGTGCTTTTGTGCTTAGCCAATCAAATTCCAGTATTTTTGGCATTATCCAATAGAAGAGAGAAAACGGCGAATCAGAAAAGATTGAATACAGTATCAAAGAAGACATATATAAATAAATAAATGAAAAAATAGGAAAAATTATAAAAAAATTAAAAAAGTATATATATCTACATAGATTGTAGGCATTTGATTTTAATCCACTGCGTGATTTCAATATGTGTTGATTTTTATTATTCGGACTTTGGCTTTATTTGTTAACAAATATTTTTTAAATTATTTTCTGCTGTTGCTTTGGAATATATGCGGTTTAGAAGTTAATCACTGACAGACAACCTTATATTTTGGTTTTTAAAAATTTTGAAACCTTCTTTTCTGTTTAATTTGTGGCTGAAAATATACATACATACTTTCTATGTTTAGTTATGTCAGGAGACTAAATCTGGACTTGTGCTTTACTGTCCCCACGGGAAGTATGAACGCGTCCTCGTGAGCACAAAGGACAAAGCACAAAGGACAAAGGACAAAAGCACAAAGGACAAAGCACAAAGGACAAAGCACAAAGCATTCATAGAAAAGGACAAAAGCACAAAGCACAAAAGCACAAAAAGTATGAACCGGGCTTAATCGATCAAGGCGAGTGCACAACCCTAATTGAAAAACTTTAGAATATTGCCGCTTCTTCATAAGCTGAGCTTCCTCCCACTGAACTTTGGTCCTCTAAAGCAAACTCTCACTTGAATAATACAAGTTTTCCAAATCTTTTGCTTGATCCTATTCGCATCCCCCAATTCAGTTACATGGTTGACAATTCCTTCCACTCACATTTTCCCTCAGTACTAGATTTTTCCATATTAGCTGCGACGCTGTCTTTGCTGCTACTACTACTTTTGTCACTTTCGCGTTTGGCCGACTGCTCATCACACAAAACACTGTAACGATTCTAATCCCAGCAGAAAACACATTAGTCTTGTCACACGTACCACGAATGCTTGGGAATCCCTGAGATTCTACCCCACCACATTGGAATCACAGAGATTCTACCCCACCACGTTCGTCAACATTAAATTTTCTGAGTCTTTACTAGGAACATCAGCCATAGAATTACCTTTGGAATTCCAACACAAATCTCAGTATATATATATGGCATGATGTCCATCAGCTCCATCAGCAAACTGCAGAAAACAGCACTGCTGTAGGCAACACTCGTGCATGCGACCTTGCAGATGTGCAGCCAAACCAAACAGTCAGTTAGTTTTCATTGCAAAAACAGCCACGAGATTAGCTACATATTATTCCAAAAGATATTATCTGTTACACCAGTATTATCTAACTGAATGAGGGCAAAACTGGTACCGGCCGGCCTGTATTGACTGGCCGGCCAGCCGGCTTGTTCAACCCGACAGGGAGGTTGGTGTCGCCCGGCCGGCAGGTCGGGCGGAATAGGACGGCTGGCCGAATCCCGAAGTCGACCAGGCAACAACCTAGCAAACATGCAGCCTGTTACATCATTCTAACCTTCATGCGAAAGCATACAATATAAGATCCGCCGATTTAAATTATAGTATGTACAACTGTTTGTGGGGCCAATTTGCTCATAGGCAGGTAGAAAAAATGCGGATCTACGACACAACTACATAGATTAGCCATTCAAAAAAGCTCAGAACGTACATTGCGGCCCAAGTATAAATTAAATTCCCCCTCACCCAGCTGCAGAAAGTGTAACTTTTTTGTGCCAGTTTTCAAAGTTATGTTTTTAGCTTGGGTGAGTTGACAAAAGCAAGGCATGACGACAGCGTATTGAGATTTGATCACAAGGTATACATGTGCTAAGCGTAAAGATTTGATCGCACACTACATATTTGTTTACAAATCGACCAGCCCAGACGCGCCCAGTGTCAGCGACGCGTCCAATGTTGGCGCAAGCATCAGCATCAATTCTCCGGAGAAGAGGAGGTACACTCTATGCCTAAATGAAGGAAGACTAGACCTCAGGAAACTTGTCTTGGTAAGAAAATCTTGACGCATCAAAATACCATCATGTACCTACTTGGTATCCGGGCGGGGGGGCGGCGGCTTTTTCCTCTTATTAAAAATGCGCTCTTTAATCCTGTAAATTTTGAGAAAAAACCACAGCTAGCCAGTTAAAGGATCAGATCACAAGAAGTTGCACTTTTAGCTCACCGAACTCACCCAACTCATCCAAGCTGAAAAAGTGAAACTTTTTGCACAAGGCCCACAGCTTGCCAACTAGATTAAAAAATATATATTCTATCTTGATGCACTTTCCAAACCTCCTAACCCTGTTTGACCGTAACTATTGAACTGCTCCTTAGATAGTTTGCTTTTGCAAACAATGGTATCCATCCGAGTTCTATCTAACATATAGATTTTTAATCGCTAATTATTTTTGATCTTCAACAGCTGCTGTCACAAATGTCTTTCGAATGAAGCTACGGGGCTACGAACTTGATCCAATGCATTTAATTGGATCGGGTCATGGATCATCAATCATGCTTGGATCGCAGCGTCAAAATAATTTGCTCGTTTGCATCGGGTTGTCATTGTCAACTTGTCAGTAAGGTATAACCTCGCCGATCTGAAATTGTTAGCACAGTCTGCAACTATGTATAAGATCATATAGCTACGTTAACTTACTGTCCAACCTGTCTTAACTAAACATTGCGTTATAACAATATACAAATTTAATTAAGCAGCGACATGTGATTTATTACAGATTTGGCATTAACGACTGCACATATAGTAACAAATCATTTATTATTTATTATTTATCATTTATTATTTTGATAAATTGTACAAAATAGGTATGCAACGAATATTGTTGTTCACCATCCTTTCCAGCTTTTTGACAAGAACTGAAAAAGTAAGATCTAGGATCTTGTAGAAATCTCCTGTTAAAGCAATTATTTTTTATAATTTAAAAAATTATTTTAGACGATTAAGGACTTGTTAACCCATACTGGTCTGCCGGGTTCTACGAAATTTTCCTCGTGAACTAGTGTTGTTGACCGGCCGGGTGGAATGAGGCCAGCCGGCGGCCGACTTGCCAAAATGTGCCAAGATTTAATGCTGACCATACGGTAGTGATGTTTCAGTCACTGAAACTGAAACTGAAACTAGGTTTCAGTTTGTACAGGTTTCAGTTTCAGTCACTGAAACTGAAACTATTTTGGGAAGAGACCTGAAACTGAAACTTTTTAGGCTGCCGAGTGCCGACTGAAACTGAAACTAATTTAGGTAAAAAACTGAAACTCGGACTGAAACAGGTTTTAGTCTTTCCTTAAAACTTGGAATTTTGAAGGTTTTAACTTGGATTCTATTAGCATAGCTGCAGCGATAGCCGAATACACGTTAAATTGTGCTTTATGATAACTCAGAAGGCTGTAAGCTGTTCTTTTTATAGTGAACTGAAACGAAAACTGAAACTCCGACTGAAGCTGAAATTATTTAACGTTACCGACTGAAACTTAAACTATTTTGGGCCGCCGACTGAGACTGAAACTGAAAATGAAATATTTATGACCGCCGACTGAAACTGAAACTGAAACTAAAATAGGCTACTGAAACAACACTACCATACGGACGGCTGGCTAGCTGATAAATCGTTCGGCCGGCTACGGATTTCTATTATAGCGTTTTATTAGTTTTCTCAGTGAACCGATTTGAAATCATGCCCCCACGTGCCAGCCTGCCGGATATTTTTAGTCTCAGATTCGGCAGCCGGTCGTTTCTGTCCGGTTGGTCGTCTTCGAAAATTCCGCCGGCCGCTAACGGCCGGCTGGAGGATTTCGGCCGTTCAACAACGCTATACTGAACGTCATTATAAAACATTTACAGAATTAAGCATACAGTTAGAAAGAAACTTCGCTTCCACTCATTGGCCATTGTCTATAAACTCTTTGTTCACTGTTAACCGTAGTGGAACTGTCAGGAGTTACAGGCAAGCTTGGATTTACAGTAGAGTCTGCCGGAGTTGTCATGTACTGTCCTGTTGTGTACAGGCGGGATCTCAGGTCATTGTTCGTTGGGGTACTTGTCCCTGGAAATACTGTGGGATATGCTGGCATCGGTTGAGATAACAACACGTTTCCTGGTGCGTCCAATGTCGTGGAAGAGGCATGTCCAATTATGGGAGGAGGAGGTGGATAGGCAGAGCCATTGGGCATTGGCCAGGTTTGTGTTGTTGGACCAACCTGCCCCAAGCAGTTGTACCCGGGAAATCGTTGACTGCCCAGATAGCTCAGCTGGGTTTGAAGATGATTCATCAGTCGAACCCGTAAAGGATCTTGAAGATCCAATCCTTCTGTTGCTAGAAATCTGGCCACTTCCGAAGCACAATCTTGAAATCCCCGAGAACGATAGTCCCACAAGAAGTCGTTACCTGAAATAGACAGACGTTCAAAAAATAAAATCAATTCATTTTGATTGACTGATTGATCGATTAATAGTTCATTATTAGTCTGATTATATAATTAACACGCTTATATCTAATTAAATAACTGATTCCTTAAATTCGTTTTGTCGATTCGTTAATTTAGTTATTTTAACTCGCCAGATCATTGATCTTTGCTCGGACTCTGAATAAGACACAGTACGACACAGTAAAGACACAATTGTATGGCCCTTTAGATAATATTTAGCATTCATCACTTAGAGGCAAATTTGTGAAGAATTTAAACTGATAGCTGTTTTTACCTCCAGATTGTATTTCCCTCAAATGTTCAACTGTCATCTGTAAGATTTCAGCTTTTTCCAATTTCTGTGACCCTTGCTTCTCAAAAGCTCTTGGAACCAGTCTTCTGAGTTCATTCAAAGAATTGTTGATTCTGTCTCTGCGTCTTTTCTCAATAACCTGAAATATAAAAAATGTCTGCATAAAAACAAGTCATATTGCACAGTCAGGCAAAAACAAGCACAGACCTGCAAGAGGAAACCAATCGTTTTCATCCTGATTGTATCTTCGAACATCAGTCAGTTCAGTACAACGCCTGCTGTCAACCAAATCGAATTTGTCCAGCTGTATGAGTATAAATCTAATATTCAGTCACTCTGTTCCTGCTGACATGTGGTCTTTTCTTTTGTGTTTGTGTAGAAGCCAGTTGTCGTAGTTGTTTATATATATATATATATATATATATATATATATATGTGTGTGTGTGTGTGTGTGTGTGTGTGTGTGTGTGTGTGTGTGTGTGTGTGTGTGTGTGTGTGTGTGTGTGTGTGTGTGTGTGTGTGTGTGTGTGTGTGTGTGTGTGTGTGTGTATTTGTGTTGGTATAGTGCCCTTGTATTTGTGTCACCGCCCTAGGAGGTTCCCCTGTCGGTTCGGTGGCCCGCCCTGCCCTAGCCTGGTCTGTCCGCCCTACCCGCCTTGCCGGATGAATCTGCCCTCATCTGACCACTCTTATTTTCCCAGATGCAGTTGAAAATCAACCTCGAAATCAACAATATACTTTTCCTGTTACTGCTCCTTAGTCCTCAAGCGATAAAATGTAGCTTACGAAACTATACTTAATCTACAGGAAAAGATTACCTTGAAAATATAAAATTTAGGCAAAATATTTATTATGAAAGGAAAAGTGCAAAGTTTATGTAAAGTATATGTTTTCGCAGCTTTTTGACTTTTTTCTTAATTCTTGCCTTGAAAGTAAGTAAGTCATTATTAACAATTACTTTGTTTTAGAAACCTCCATTCATATTTAATGAGACATCAAACCAGTAGCATTTAATGAGACACCAAACCAGTAGCTTAGTCTTAGTGTATAAATCCATAATAAGCAGTGGCTTACAACCACGTATCCTAATTTTTATTGTCATATTTTTCGCACCAGTGGGTAACCGCTGCCATGAATTTTACATAACATTTAATTTACCTTCCCACGAATAAGGGATGGTTAATTGCTTCAAGAGAGCCATAATGTTAAAAGGATTAAGGTTTGCGCAACAAAATGAGTATAATGACAGGGGGTTTTGTTCAATGATTTCAGGCTTTTGCCGACCCAGTTCAAGCATTGAACGAATGCCAAATCTCACTAGTGTTTGCTCTCCTACTGGTCACTGTTTGTTCTTACTCGCCGCCGTTTCAATGCCAGTCTGGTCTGTTTTCAGCTAGGAGGGATAAGCTGAACAAGATTAAGAAGTACAGAGTGATAAGAAAATACATCAAATTGGAGGATTTATAGATCTGGATTTGCACAGTTTAGTTAAGTAGTTTCTATAATTACAGTGCTCTCGAGTTGAAAGTAAGACTTAAGGTGCTGGTTCGGGTATTTGCAGCAAATTTTGAAAGACTGTAATTTGCTCAATTTTTGGAGTTCAACAATAATTTTTATATTATTTTAAAGCTTAGAATGTGCTTGTTACAACTAGGTATATAAAGTATAGCTGTCTCATTTCAATTCTTCGGCTTGAATAACATGATATCTGAACAACGACCTGCAATAACATGAAAACAATTTTTCAACGTGGATTTCTCGAAGTATGGGAAAGCAACGAAAAGCGACCAGTTCAGGCTTCAAAAGAAACGTCTTCTCGAGGGCTGTTTTTTCTGAAATTCTTTAACGAAACGAGTAAAGAAGCTCAAGATTTTGAGAAAAACGTAAATTTTGTCCGATTTTCGTCAAAATTTTCAAATTTGGACGCTCATTTCTCTCGAACTGAAAGTCGGAATGGAAAACCATGAAAAATAGCCCTCGGCAATTGTCTCAAAAATACGTGTGTAAAGCCGTTTTTTAATTGATTGTGTGAGTTGAGAGAAATCCGTGTTCAAAACAATCTAGTTGCGATTTTCAAAATTTCACATTTTCGCTGCTGTGCGCCGGCAGCTCTCCTTTGGGCGTAAGATGTCCTTTAGGACCACAAATATGGACAATACTTGACCGACGGACCAACGCTGTTGAAGCTGTCGAAATCTTGCAATATTTGATTTTTTGAAAAATGGTCAGTTTTGGACCTCGAAAATCAATTTTCGCTGTTATCTCTTAAACCTTAAGGAATCGAAGAAAACTCTCAAGAGCAAAGTTGTAGGTCCTGGTGAGAGGATTCTAATGACTATAAGTTCATCCATGTAGGGTGGTCACAGTGCAAGTTATGGCGGAATAAAGCTAATTTCTCCAAAACGCAAATTTTCAAGCCGCGACTTTTCTAACATGTTTTATAGGGTAAATAATGTAATTGTAGCAAATTTGAATAAATTCCAACGACAATTGCGCTTTTAAAAATACACGAACCCGAACCAGCACCTTGAGCGCATTATTAGAAAGAAATTTAAAAAGTGCATAACCACATTTTTGGGTACTCCTCACTCCAGTGTTCTAAGCCGAGCAGGATAACCATTTTCCTAAAAACACTTTTGAAGTTTGAGGTGACATAACTACATACTCATGCAGTTTGGTCAACGGCTCAGCAAAGGATGTTGCAGTTACCTATCTCTATCATCATGGAAAATTGTGGAGGAACTGCACTATGGAGAAACCGTTGACGAGTTGAACCATCTACAGTTGTAACAGTTCAGCTGCAGCTTCTGCACATTTGAACTAATTCTGCAGCCAACCAAAATCAGAAATTTAAGAAAACTTATAAATTTATAAACAAGCAAACATAAATTTATAAATATATTCAATAAAATTGGAATAGCTTCAATTGAATTGATTGCCAGAGGTTCAATTTCTTTATTTTTGATTTCATTTAAATCTTTATAAAAATATATCTAGAATTTATTGTCAGAGATCCTGAGTATTATTTGTGGCGCAACACGTTTAAGTATAAGCTCTTTTGGAAATGAGGAGAACAAAGGCCCTTTATTAAGATGAAGGGCATTTAAGGTGATCGCTCCAGCTGCTGTCTTTAGACGATTACACAAACCCAGTAGCCCCTGGATTACGGTAGTAAATAATGATAGCTCATCAAATATTGAAATTCTTGAAGAATATGGTGAAATGTGAAATGATAAATCTCAGATTAAGATTAAGGTTTAAGCTGAAATTATTTGTTTACTACAGTTGCTTCTTCTACACTACACAGTATCACAAGTCCTAGTCATATAAATTATTCCGTATTAATCCCACACAATGAATATATTAATAAATTTAATCCCTAGCTATTTTGAAAGTACAGTATTTAAACTCAAATCTAGAAAACTTAAAAACAGCCAATGGAATCACAAACCCTGAAGCTTTGCAATGTATATAATTTCTATTTCATCATTTTTCAAGTGATGGATACACATACATCTACATAGAATAGATCGATGATTATGGGTAAGGAAAATGGGCATTAAATTGTTTATTTGGAGAAAGCTTTATGACTACTTTTAATTCGAAAGCGATGGAAACGTGAGATACAGAAGTACTGAGTGGGGCTCAAACAAACCGAATGAGAGAACAGTGTTGGGAGTGTTCGAGAAAAATTAATAAAGTATATACCAAGAGAGAGGATCGTTCAGAGTGAGACTGCACCTTTCATCCAAAATTTCCTCAAAACAAGAAAACAGCTGGATTTTGACTGGGATCTAATAGGATTCTGAAAACCCAGCGTACCCCCGTTAAAACCAAGCCCCCAGAATGTAAAACATTAACGCTCCCAGCTAAAGCCTGTCTATTAAAACTAAGAAAAAAGGCCTGCACAACAGCGATGGAACCGGGTCACCGGGTCAAGAGCTTCGAACCGGTCTTGACCCGGTTTTCTGAATTTACCTCAAATTTTAGAAATTTCTGGCTTACCAAGCTAAAGTTCTAGGTTAAATTTTTGTTCGATGTCCAATATTAATTTAAGTTTTTTTCTGTATTTTAGTCTTGAGCATTTTCGCAGCTTGCGGTTATTTGAATCTGTCAGTCTCTCTCTGGCAAAGTATTATTTGGCTTTTTAGTTTTATCTTTATAAGTTCCATGATTATTGCATATATACATAACTCTATTTAGCACAATATGGTTCGCAGTTTATTTTCGCAACCAAGGTAAACGTTGAAGGCAAGTGAACAATTTAATTTAATTTAACTCACTAGTCACTACGTAATGAAAACCAAATTTTCATAGTACTCAGTGTTTTTGAACAAGTACTAATATTAGACCCTGCAAAATTTCGCAGGCGGATAAATTATTGGTTTTGCAAAGAATTTCTGCCTAAATTAAGAAAATGCTACAGCTACTATTAAACGCATTTCAAGAAAACCTAGAGCAAACATTATGTAATGTATGTCATAGTTATTCTCTTTTCAAAGTGGTTATGGAACATGGACGTGGTACATGGAACATAAAAAATTTTGCGTTCTTAGGCAAAATCAAAAATGTTTGCAACTTTTGGAATTTTCTGGACAACCGGGCCACCGGATCACCGGGTAAAGCCTAAGTGACCCGGTTGCATCACTGCTGCACAAGTTTAATGCAAGGAAGGAACTCAAGAATTTGCTAAATTGAAGAGAGTGAACTATAGTTTGAGGTTGCAATTTGTGAATTGCGATTATATCGAAAGAATATATTCCGCTTCTTTCTGATTAATCCACTGTGGAAGTGTGGAAGACAATGTCATTAAGCATAAGGATTAATTCGAATCCATATTATAGCTAAAAATGCGGCTGAACGTTTGATGTGTTTCAAAGGAATTGGCGGAATGAGCTAAATTTAGAATTGAACTTCCTACAATTTGAATGGACTGGAACATGATTTGATTATGAAATGTCAGATAACATACCCCGCGCCGTCGTTTTCTGGTAATCCTTGATGTCTGATCGGGTTGATGAGTCGAAGGATATCTAAAAATAAGACCAATTAAATTAAATACAAATTAAAATTTATAACTTAACTCATTAAAAGTGAACATTTATTTGAACAAACTGAAGTTTATGAGCAGGGCCAGGCCAATCAGTCAGCTCATGTAGTCTTTGAAATTAAAAATAAAATGTGGATTATATTGGAGCTTGGTACAAGTAAATAAAAAATAGTGTTGTGCATTGGCCGGTGCGGCCAATGGCTGGCCAATGGCCGGCCATTGGCCGGCCAAGCCATTGGCCGTTGGCCGAGAAAATCTCGGCCAGTTGGCTTGGCCGGCCATTGGCCGTTGGCCGGCCAACGGCCAATGGCCAACGGCCAATTGGCTGGCCGTTGCCCGTTGGCCGATGGCCGGCCAATGGCCGTTGGCCGGCCAACGGCCAACGGCCAGCCAATTGGCCGTTGGCCGTTAGCTGGCCAATGGCCGAGTGCTGGCAAAGCTCAAATTTACTGATCTTGTGCGTTAACTGTGTTGAAAAATTTAATTTTGCTGCATAATATCGTAAACATGTTGCTGTATAAACGTTACATTAGATACAGTACTACAGATTTTCACTTAGCTGTTGACATTTTTTATCGTTATTAGCGTTATTTTACAATTAAATTTGCTTATTGCATGCAAATTTTAAGTGTGCTAACAACGTAGTTTTTAAATTTGTCTGGCGGTGAACGTCTCATCACTTTATTGCGGTCCTCCAGCAAAATTAAAACAGAGTTATCGCGGGTTGGAGCTAAATGTTTGGAAAAACTATTTCACAAATATTGTAAATTGTAAATTGTAGTATTGAAATAAAGTTTAATTAAGTTGACGCCTAATTAAGCACGGTAGACGAATAAAAATAGTAAATAGTTCAGCTCGCCAACGTTGACAAATAGCTAAAGAACGGCCAATAGCTTACGGCCAAGAAACAGCCAACGGCCAACGTGCGGCCAACGGCCAACCAGTTGGCCGTTGGCTATTGGCCGTTGGCCGGCCAACCGCCAAATGCCGGCCATCGGCCAACGGCCAACGGCCAGCCAATTGGCCGTTGGCCATTGGCCCTTGGCCCGCCAACGGCCAATGGCCGGCCAACGGCCAACGGCCAATGGCCGGCCAACGGCCAACGGCCAATTGGCCGGCCAACTTGAAACTCCGGCCAAGCCAAGCCAAGCCAACCATGGAAATTTTCGGCCAATCCCAACACTAATAAAAAACTATTGTATTGTCTTGTATTAATTTTGTAGTACCATTTTTATATTAACGGATGAACAACGATAATTACAATGTCATGAATGAATTATAGCAAAATTTATAATAGGATTATTATCCTAGTTATTATTATTATAAACTCTTGGTTACAAGATGCCGCTAACCAATTGAATTTTTGCCCACTCTAAATTAAGGTGAAAATCAAAGTTTCTGGTTTTATAGAAATTTACTGTACACGCTGAAGTGTGTTATGCTAAGCTAATCCTAATTGGATTCAATCATATTCAAAATTTAGTTCATCAAATTTTTGTGCTAAAGTCCGGTGCGGGAACGCCAGCGTCTTCGCGATGCACAATCAATTCTGTTACTTGTTATCAAGTCGCACAAACATTTAAATCTAAAGAAAAGTCAAATTGGTAAACAATTATGAGTGGATATTGTACTGGATGGAAACTATGGACTGGATGAAAACTAAACTAAAAAATGGAAACTAAAGCCTTTCGATTTCGATCAAAACCTGTCCCTTTAGAAGAATCTCCAAATCTGGAATGATTCTAAAACTCCTCTTTCCAATGCACTGGATCGTGGGATTAAGATAAAGATTATAAGCATGTATTGACACGACAAAAGACATTCATTGAGACGGATTTCTGATTCGTGCTTCTAGTGCTTACTCGTTAGTCGTAGACCCAATCAGATAGCAATCTTTCCCAAAGTAGTTACTTAAAACGGTGAGAATTCGGTATGTTCACACGTTACACATTTTTGACTTTTCGAAAATGCACCTACTTCGGTATGTGCACACTTACAAAACAAAGGCTTACTGTAAAATGCATCTATACTTCGGTATCTGCAGACCTTACAAAATAAAGATCGCAAACTATGGTACATGAACTATATTTAACGCTTGCATTAATTAACTTAACTTAACATTTTCTCAAAGCAATCTCCATTTCTACATTTTATCTTTCTGAAAATTTCCCAATTTAGCTCAAATTTTGTAATGCAAGTCAACACATTGCTGACTGTTGGCACTAAATATTAAAAAATTGAAAGCAAGACTTTAGACTTAAAAAATACCATGGCGCCTACAATATTTCAGCAAAATCATAAACATCAAATTTTTGGTACCGTCGTGTTTGCATGAATTCATACAAAGATTAACAATAAACTTAAGTTGGTCAAACCCGATGTATTCCTTTAATATAAATACGTATACATAATGATATTTTTATATGATTGAGCTAAAAATATTTTTAATATTTTGAAGTTTTATATGACATCAAAGGCTTCTTCTCAAACCAAAAATTACGAAAGCAGAAGAATCAAGTAGAATCACATATCAGAATAAACTTAACAGTAACCTTGACAAAAGGAAGAGAGTCAACCTACTTGGTCAAATCTTCACAGTCAACGCTGCTATCAGAAACCGAATGATGCCGACGGTCGGGCGGATGTCCAAACATGAGACCACAAACGTCAGAGCTTGTGCAGGCCATGCGCTCTCCTAATGCTCAACCACGTGCCAAATAAACGAGGACACCTTTAATCACAACAAACGTGCCGCCTTTTCCCTTATCTGATTGGCCAGTTGAGTCCTGAGTAGGCGGAGTCTCACAGGCCACTAGTCTTATCAGTCAGAAAGGGACAACCCAATAGACGACTCTGACAAGCACACTCTCTTTCCCAGGCCTAGTCCAATGATAATTATGAGTCATTTATTTTGACAAAAGGGGCTGATTTCATACAAAATTAAACTTCACGGTTGATGTCAAACTTAAATTTTAAAGTCTAAAAATTGAAAATCTATGGCACCCCCTGGCCTGAAGTTCAGTCAAGGTTCTAATTTTCCTCACAGCTGATAATACGTGGTGATTTAAGTCAGTCGCATTCTCCCTGTAAACAATATGTTTACAAATTAAGCTGGTCAAAGGAGCCGCCTTCCAAGCAACAGGTAATTAGATAAAGGACTTCAATAGAAGCAGTCCACTGAACCAAAATTTATAAAATTGCCTGAAAAGTCTAAATTTTACACAAGCGGTAAAGGTTGTTGAAAGTAATCTTTGATGAGGTGGCGTTTGATTGTGCAATTATGAAACTGAAGTAAATAAAAAGGTAAACAACAATAAGAGGAGGAAATATGTATACAAGGTATTAGATTATGTTATGGCTGAATTTCCCAAATTTGTTAATGGAAACTCAAATAGGAGACTGTTTATTTGCTGCAAGAATCAAATCAACTGTATTGGCAAGTATTACATAGCTAAATGAGGAATTGTTCTGTACGTCGTTAATCAATATAATTATTAATATTAACTTAGTAACAAGCAATGCCGGTTTTGCCGGGTTGGGGACCTGAAATCCTATCAAGTGCTCTGCTGCTAAACTGGATACTTTTGCTTTTATTGTCATTGTCATTTGACGAAAATTGATGAAAGATTAAATAGCAAGTAAATAAATTTCTAAATGGCGTTCTATCTTTCTAATTTCTTCATATTAGAAGTTGAATTCTTCTAATTTTAAATTCCAATTTCTTACAGTTCTATGTAACTGGCGAGGTTAACCTTTCCGAAGCATCATATGTATAATCTTTAGCTCTTCCTAAAAGACATAATTTTTCAGTCATTATTTTCAGAATATTTCATGCTATTAATTGTTAGCTGTCCAAATTGTATGGAAACAACCTGAATTATATAATGCATGAGAACTTCAAAATTTAAAATCTGGACTAAAAAATTAGCATTCGTTATCCAGAAAAAGCAGTCAATAAGGATTTTCTAAAGGACTTGGGTTTTCTCAGCATGGTTAAATTAAGATGAAAATGTACTACTAATTTCACGGTTATGCAGTATGTAAGAAGAATAATTTAAGAATTGAAAAAATTTAAATGACATTCTATGATGAGCATTTTAAAGTCTCAAGGGGGTCTCAAATAACGTGGGAAAATCAGTCTCATGTCATAACGTGTGCCAATAATGTTAGACTGCCTGTTGCCTGAAAAAGACTCAGTATATCGCAATTGATGATGAATAATCATTTTATTCAGATTTTGTAATATTATTTTGAGTAATTATAACAGAAATAGACGTGTAGATATCTTAAAGATAGTTTTAGAGTACCCAAGCTGCGTGTATCCTACTTACACCTATCCTACTTACGCCTAACGTTTGATGTTTCCGCCTAGAGATAACAAAACTCAAAATCCTACTTACGCCTAAAGCTCAAAACTCCAATTCCTACTTACACCGAAAATGAAAGCTCTACCGTAATCTACTTGTATGTTTTTACCGTGCAGACTTTGTACTATGTCTACACTGTAACTAATGCGTGGAAATAATAAATGTATAAAAATCTTCATTTAAAATTCAATGTAAAGTTTTGACAAATAATCTTTTGTCAGCAATGCATTTAAGTTAAAACTAGAGAAATTGCACATGCATTCAAAGACATACGGTCAAACGTCTGTGCACTTATGGTCTCATTTTATAATTATAGAATATAACACAGGGCTGTTCAGTGTTCAGTATATATAAGCTAAAGTTGAAAGCATAAGATTTAAGCTTATACTGAACTAAGATTGATGATACTAAGAAGATTGTATGATCAGTTAGGTAATAGTTGGGAAGCATCTATACAAAATTTGAGCTAAATTGGTTAAGTTTTGCTGAAGAAAAAACGAACTCTTCCTCCAAATTGTTAGATCCTGAAAAATTATGTGCTTACTTTAAAATTTAAAAACATTTCGGTGTGCTGTAATATTTTATTTAGCTTTTTAATTTATCTAGTAAAAAGGGAAATTTATTTCTAATAAATAAAGGTGAACCGCAAAATTGCTATTTAGTTCATATAAGCAAACGTAAATTCATAATAAAAGATAATTTCAAACAACTTCAAGATCAAAGTAAGAAAGTGGATACTGTAGATTTTAGGCGTAAGTAGGAATGTGAGTTTCGACAGAAAGAATTAGGCGTAAGTAGGAATTGGAGTTTTGAAAACGATTAGGCGTAAGTAGGATAGGCGTAAGTAGGAGTAAGCAATCTAGCCCGATTCATACTGTCCTTGTCTCAAAGTCTCTGTACTTTCGTCTCTAAGCTGATACATCGAGATAAGACGTTCATCTTTACAAGACAATGTAAAGATGTAAGTAACAACAGTATGTTATAACAAATTCAGGATCTTTTGCGCTTTCCCCCTCCCCCCCAGCCCTAACTTTTGATTTTTTTACCAATAACTTTGAAATTTGGTGTGGGTGCATACTGGAGGCTGCTGAATTCAAAAATTCAAAAATTTTAAAATTTTTAAAATTTTTAAAAAATTTTAAATTCTTGTTTGGTAAGGGGGGACCAAGGGGAACCAAAAAATTTTTTAAAAAAATTTTGCTGAAAACTTGCATACAGGGGTTTTCTGGGGCGCTGAGCACGAATCTGCAATCCGTTTTTCGATTCAGCTTTTCGTTAGCTCAGTATAAGCTAAAGTTGTAAGCTTAAGATGTAAGCTTATACTGAGCTAACGAAAAGCTGAACCGAAAAACGGATTTCAGATTCGTGCTCAGCGCCCCAGAAAACCCCTGTATGCAAGTTTTCAGCAAAATTTTTTTCAAAAAATTTTTTGGTTCCCCTTGGTCCCCCCTTACCAAACAAAAATTTAAAATTTTTAAAAAATTTTTAAAATTTTAAAATTTTTGAATTTTTGAATTCAGCAGCCTCCAGTATGCACCCACACCAAATTTCAAAGTTATTGGTCAAAAAATCAAAAGTTAGGGCTGGGGGGGGGGAAAGCGCAAAAGATCCCAAATTCAAGTTCCAGTGCTCACTGGGTTTAATCAAAACAGAACAAAAACTTTTTCAAACTGAATAATTTTTAATATTGCTGCTCTGTTTACAGCTTAATTTATATATGACCCAAACTGACTTAAAAATTTGGAGCAAGTATAGTTACTTCAAAATATATAGCTTGGCGGACTGCCCGCGTGATGTATAATTGCATGTTCTCATTGGCTGTCGCCAGAAAAGTTGAACATTGTTCAATGTCACTTAGAGACACTTAAGGACAGCTTAGAGACAAAAGGACAAAAAACAGAGACATGTATGAACTGGTCTAGTGGAACAAATACTTGAAACAGAATGTTTAGGGCCTGCGACAGCCTTAGCGTACAACTCTCAGATCATTCTCCGTTTTTGAAATTTATTACTACAAATCACAAATGTGTAAAAACAAGACCTAGTGTGAGTTGAGCCAGGCCAGCTAAGCTAATACAAGAGTATAGCCCGGTTCACACTGCACAAGGTTTAAGGTTTAAGTTTTAAGGTTTATGGTTTAAGGTTTAAGGTTTAAGGTTTATGGTTTAAGGTTTAAGGTTTAAAGTTAAACTAGTTTATTTATGCCGAAGTGTTCACACTGGAAGGTTTAAGGTTTAAGGTTTAAGGTTTTAGGTTTAAGATTTAAGGTTTAAGCAAGCCGAGTTAAAAACATTTTAACTCTGTATTTAGGTTTAAGCCTCCAGTGAGTTATATATGAAGGGTTTAATTAATAATTTTCATTATATGCATTCTAGAATCTTTTACCTATAAACAGAACTAAAAAATTTTAAAATCCGTGGAGGTTTGAGTGCACACTGGCTGATATAAAAATCACGTGATATTCAGACATTCGTTAAACCTTCCCACCCAACTGCTTAAACCTTAAACCTTAAACCTTAAACCTTAAACCTTAAGCCTTAAACCTACATATTGCAGTGTGAACCGGGCTTTAGACGCGTCACAATCTAAATTGTAGCACAGGATGAACATAAATTATACGATGATCAATTTGATAAGCAAATCTCTAAAACAAAATAATTGAGGCAAAACAGTTAAAACAAAACAATACTGGCTAAATTCGTTATACAGTTTGCAGTTTTGCGCGACAACTGTTGTGGGCAGTAAGTACGCATGCACATCGCAGTCTCATCGTTGCCACTGACTAAGAAAAATCTCATTAGCACAGTTAATTAGTCGATCCTATTTTACGTAATAAATACTTTAATATGACATCGTATTATGTGTTTTCGAAACTCAAACTACAGTATGTAGGAATTTTTCATTAAGAAACGCACAATAAGTTCCCAATTTTCTGGCTGAACTTGACTGTAATTGGCTTACAATGCCATGTTCAAAACATGAATCAAGACATCCATACTTTTCCCAAAACTTTCCCACAATCCCTAAATAGTTTGAGTGAATTATTTTGAATCTGTTTTCCGAAGTGCGCTTTACGCAATTGTTACAGCGTTCGGCTGAGGTTACACTGCTTATGTATGCAGAATGAGTGCCACTTTTCCAGTACTATACTGAGCTTTCTTTAATATGGATTTCTGAGAAGAGACCGTTGAAAACTATTCTCTGACACAAAATTGGTTCCTTTTGTCGGATAAAATTACAGGTTCATTTGATACAACATTATACACACTTTGCTAGACACATTTTCTCATGCATCGATTGTGCTAAATAGAAAATGCGAATACGGTAGTTTACTGCAGTCTATAAAACATTTTAACACATTGTTAGAAAAGTAATGGCACCGTACCAAGAATAAAAATTTGTAGGTCCCGTCCAGTCCTGGTATTTAGGTCATGAAACTGGTAGAAATACTCCCATTACTGTCAGTTTTCGAGCATTCTGGCGCACCTGCACCCATTCGCAGGGGTACTGGTTAATCCCAGGGAAGGCGGTGCCTTTCCAGCTTACTATTATCGATAAATAGGGTTCTTTAGCGTGCCTGTCCCAAGTAAGACAATACACGGGCCCACCAACAGGGTTAAATAGTTGTCACCTATAGGTTAAATAGCTGTCACCTAAGTTTCTTGCTCAAAGAAACAATGTTAGCATCATTATGGCTAAAATAGGAATCAGAGACGAAACCGGGTCACTATTTCTTTACCCGATGACCCGGTACTTTTGAAATTTCAGGTTTAAGCATGGAAAAATTAAAAAATGTTTACCTGGGTCTCGGTGAGTGTGCTTTACTGCTTGTGGGCATTTTTGTCATTTCAAATCAGCAGCTGTGAAAATTTATTTCTCTGAAAGTAAATCTGAAAACGAAGTGTGTTGAACAGGTTAAGGCTGGCGCTTTCGCTCAGCGGTGATTCCGTTAAGAATATTTTTGCTTATAGAATAGAACAATAGAACAAGTCGGACAGTACGGCAAATAAGACGAAAACAGATTCCAACCGGCAAGTTCCCGAAGGTATGATATATGCAGTCGTCACATTTGGAAAAGTGAACATCAAAACGCAGAAACTGTAAACCTTGTTTTACGAAGATTTTTCTTACAAGTATTTGAAATTCCTCAAAACGAAGATTGGTCTTCACCAAGGCCAATCGTCAGAATACACCAGTTTAGATCAGGTATCAAACAATCACGTAATACTAGCTTCAAAGTTATAAATTCAAACTTGACAGGACACTACAAATACATGTATTATGATAACACTACTGCAACAAGCATTTTGGAATTCTGGATCAATTATTTTTTACCTATTTATACTGCTCGTTTTGAGTAATTGTAAAGCTTCATGTGGCAAAAAATGACAAAAATACTGAATAAATGTGCTTTAATACAAACAACTGTCCACAAACTAAACATACCGGGTCAACACCGGGTCAGAGCTCCTGACCCGGCGACCCGGTGACCCGGTTTCATCTCTGATTGGAATCGAATATCATCCCTTTCAATCCGAAGTCTAACTCCTTAAGGTGGTGGGTGGTGTCCTTTTGTGCAGTGCTTTTGTGGTGATTTTTTAAAACGCTATAACGTTCGCAATTTTGGGAGTTGGAAAGAGCTTTATACATCGTTTTAAAGCTTATTATCTGTACATATGCACATGAGCTTACGAAACTGGCAAAATTAGCAAAAAATAGCTGAAATTTTCTGACATGCTGACATCTATCAGGATGAATATAGACCAAAAATTTTTGAACATCGATTTCTCAAAACTGAGGAATCGGCCAAAAGTTCTTTTTGTGCCACTTATATGAAGGACATATAGAGATGGACGCGGGACGAGATTTTTCGTCCCGTCCCGTCCCGTCCCGCACTCAATTTGTTTGTTCCGTCCCGCGGGATCCCGCAGTCCCGCAAATTTGCTAATGCCCGTCCCGCAAAATCCCGCATAATTTCTTAATTGCCTCGTTAGCTAAAATTAATGGTAATTAATACTAATTTAATATGAAAATTTAAAATGTAAACTTTACGTTATTTATTTTTCTTTGCTAAGATGCAAAGTCAGTACTTAATTTATTATTCAAATACACTGCTGTGTGTAAAAATGTAAAATGCTTATATCATCTGCAAACAAATAATATCAATCAAATGTTGATTTCAAAGTATTAGCCAAATTGGCCAAATAAAATTTTAGCAGAATCAGAAAATTACTGCCATACAAAAGCGATGGAACCGGGTCACCGTGTCAATTTGGGCCACTTTTCGGATCGGGTCACTGGGTCACAGGGTCAAGAGCTTGGATCCGGCCTTGATCCGGTTTTCTTAATTTCCCACAGATTATTTCCCAGAAATTTTTGGTTTAAAACTAAAACTTTTAGGACTAATTTCAATGTGATGCTGATCCATGATTTGCATGTTTTAAAATTTAACTTGCTCTTCATAATTTTCGCAGCTTGAAATTCGATCAATATCTATGGTCTCCAGCAGAATAGTGTCTGTTCTCATCGATTCCATGATTATTGCATTGCATAGATCTGTTAGAACTAGCTGGTTTGCAAATTATAGCTGATTAAATTAAGCAATGCAGATAAAGCCAATTTTCAAGTCTCTATCTTTGTCCCGTCTTTAAGTTAAAAACCAAACCCTTGACTGGTTATACATAATCAACACTAAATCATTTACACTACCTGCGTATATGTATACTCAAAATTAAACAATAAAATTTTAATCAGAAAAGATACGCAAACCAGCACAGCAAATGAAACTTACATTACCTTAAAATTAAATTTTATAGAATAGTTTGAAGTGTGACTGTAATGTTTTGAAAACTATTATCTAGCTTTCTTAAAAATTCCCTAATTTTGAAGTAAATATATGAAATTTGTGTCCCGCGGGATCCCGCGGGACGAAGGTAGTCGTCCCATCCCGTCCCGTCCAGCGGGTTCCCGCGGGATCCCGCAGGCTCCCGCGGCCCGCGTCCATCTCTAGGCCGAGGGACGTTTTTGTGGATTTGGCTCAGCAGGTCTTAACGTTCTAGAAAATCGGCCAAGTGCACGTTAACACGAAATTTCGCAACTTCGCATTGAGTTTTCTTGCTACTCGGTACGTTTTAGTCCAAACCAAGAAAAACGTCCCTCCGCAGAAAGGCGAATTTCGATTCTGCCAAAAATCTCCGAAACACTTCAAGATTAGTTTATTGGGTTATAGGTTATTTCGTAAGTTTTAGCCATTTACGTAAAGGATTACAGTCGTATGAGTTCAAAAATACCCGAAAGGAAACCAGCACCTTAGCCATTGAGCTATGCGGCGACATAATTAATTATGAAATGAATACAGCTTTGGTTTTGCATTTTTTTCATAGGACATTTGACCTTACAAACAACAAGATGGTTGACCAAATCCGACAATGTTTGATGTGGACCGTGGACGTATATTTTGTAATAGATAGGATATACATATACAACGATATAGTCCATTTAAGGTGGTGATTCTTTTTGGAGACAGCTACTATTAACGATGATTCCACATTCATTATTTGGAGCTAGGAAGCTGTTTTCATATCAAAATGGAGTTTAACATTTTTCCTGTTTAATGAATACAATGATAGTAATTGTCGGTTTCGAAAATTTTTTAACGGAATTTTGAAGAAGTGCCATTTTTCAGATTTTTCGCAGACTTAAATAAATTTTTTCGAGAGACATTGATTATATATATCATTCGACACCTTTATCAAATACCTGGGGACCCTTTTTAGTTGTTAGGAAACCACTCTCCGTAATGGAGAAATTAGCTAAAATGTATCCGCAATCCGCCTACTTTTCCCAACTTTGGCAAGCGACCACTACCTTAGCTAGAAAGCACCGGTCGTGCAGAAACCATATTTTTAGGATAGCAGCCTATGGGACAGCAGTTGAAAGATGACCATGCCTCAGAAATGGGTATCTGTAATACCTTCAAATTGAAGCCATAATTTAATTATACGGTTTGCATAGCTGAAAAACAACTTATTATTTGATGTCTGCAAAAATGGCAAGTTTTGGACTCTAAAGTAGAAAACTTGGTTAATATCTCACGATGGAGGAAAGCTCGGAAGTTACTTCAAAAAGCAAACATGTAGAGCACAACAAGATCTTTCGAATGATTGCAATCACAGCGCAGCTACTGTCTAATCATTCCTTTGCAGAATAATTACAATATAGGATGGAATCCCATATACAACAAATCTTATCCATAATCTCTTATAAATGCCGAAGCCTGGAGCCGAAGCCTCTTATCAATGCCAAAATCTTAACCTGGATCTCGGTCGACGTTGACAAAATCGACTCCAGAGAAGAACCAAGAAAGAGGAAACAAAAGTCAAATTTAAAGCTCACATTCGAATCGATTATGTCCTACGGAGGCACTTGTCGCTTTCAGGCCCCAACTGTACTACAGAGGCACTGTACTACAGAGGTACCTAACTTTCCTATAGAGGCACTCTACAATCCTACACAGGCACTATGCTGTCCTACAGAGGCAATGCACTACCATATAAAGTCATTAACGAGTAAAATCTTCGGTTTTAAAACGTTAACCTTACTGAAGATTTAATCATTTTAATTTTACGCAAATACATAGGGTTGTTAAACCTGGAAAATAACAAGACAAAATTTCATTTGAAAATAGAAAAAATAGATGTATTACTTCAAAAAAATGTTGGACATTGTCCAGATTTGATCAGTAATAAAATAATAATTTGGATCGGCAGGGTTTAGCTCGTTTATTCTATTTATGAAATCGGCTTTCGCATCGGAAATTGTTGGTTTGTTCAAACTGATTGTTTTGAATATATTAGTTGGAGATATCACGTCAGTCTTAGTGCAATGCGTGGTAACGGGATTTGTACCAGTAATGTAATCATTCTAGACATATAATGATGTGATCGTATTGAGTACTTAAATATGTGTATAAGGAACTAAAGAGTTAGTTTTATCACCGAGTTGCGTTGCTCTACAACATATTGGCGACGATTGATACACCCATGGAAATCCGTATCGACTCTCTGCCCCCTTTTCTGGCAAATCCGGGTAAGCCAAATATCTCGCCACACAGAATTGGCCGTAGCTAAGGCCAAGTTGATGAGCGAACGTCATGTGGGAGTGAATCTGGTAAAGGATGCTTCTAGTGCCGGTAGAAGTAGCAAGAAGTCTCCAAGGAAAGGGGTCGGCTACAAGAATAGCTCTGGATTCTCAAGACCTGATTTATCATCCTCGGAGGAAGATCAGTGCGGTAGCTGCGGGTGGGGTGTTCACCGTAAAGAGGACCAGTGCCCTGCACGAGCAGCCAAATGCAATGGTTGCGGAGGAAAGGGACAAAAGTGCCTCTATAGCACAGGTGCCTCTGTAGTACTCTGAGTGCCTCTGTTGTATTCTAAAAGTGCCTCCGTAGGACTAAGGATTCAAATCAAATCAAAACTGTTGGAACGTCGCATTCGAGGTATTTCATTGTTGTTATCCTCAGAAATTCAGAAAACGATAGTACGAAAACAAAATGTGTGTACAAACTTCGACTGTTGATAACAGATTAACTTTTGGAGTAATCCCCAACGATGTACATATTTCTAGAGTTCTCCGAGATTTCGAAAATCCGGAAAATCCGAAATTCCGGGTTTCATTCACGGAACATCTAAAATTTTTAGTTTTTCGTCCAATCTCTATCGGAATTTAAATGATGTTTTCACGATCAAATAGAGCTGGTCCCGCTACACATTTTTGCTCTTAGAAGTTTTTCACTAGATTGTACCCAATTCCCGGAATTCCGGGTTTTTAAAATTTCCGAATATTAAAAGCTTTCTCCAATACCCACAAGATTGATATCACTCGAAAGCACTTATCGAGCTGAACAATGTTTGTAGTAGAACGAGCTCTTGAAAATGCACTCAGCTCTCGGAATTCGCGAAAACCGGATTCTCCGGATTTTAAAAATTTTCTTCAATACCTCTCAATGTGGGTATCATTCGAAAGCTCTTGATGAGCTGAGCAAGTTTGCTAATAGAACCAACTCGCAAAAATGAACCCACTTCTCGGAATTTACTCAAAACTTCCTAGCTACAGTTATGTAAATACGGATTTCGTGAATTCCGAGAATTCGGTGCATTTTTGGACATCGGTTCTATTAAACGATTTGTTCAGCTCATTAAGAACTTTCGAATGATGCCCATATTGTGGGTATTGGAGAAAATTTTAAAAATTCGGAAATTTTGAAAACCCGGAATTCTGGAAATTGAGTTCATTATCGTGAAAAACTTGTGAAAGAGCAAAAATATATACATTGTTGGGGTTTACTTCAAAGGTTAATGAGGTTCACGTAAAATCTTTTATAAACGGCCAAAGGTTGTAAACACATTTTTTGGTCTTTCTGTCTTTAATTAGAGCACTCAGTATGTGTAATAAAGCGGTTTTTCAATTTCTGAGCATGGTGCGTTAGGGTATGCATTATGAGGCGACCATTCTAATAGAAAGGCAACCAAGTCCGTTTTTCATAGTCAATATTTTTTGTTTCAAATGCAAGGTGCCTTGACGCACTTACTGGACGCCCTAACGCAACAGCGCCATAACGCACCAAAATTATAATGACCTAGGTTTACGAGCGCCCTAAGCGCAACTTTACCGAAAATTTTCGTCGATTAATTATCACTTTCTTGTATTTCACTGCGAACAAAATAGATGGCTCAACACAATGGGCTATGGAAATCCAAACAAGTTTTTAAACCTGCGCATTTTTTAACATGTTGAAACCTATAAAAATTCTGTACTATTAAATATTCAAAAACTAGTAAAATCTTTTATAATTATATGGCGTCACTCGTCGATGACAAATGGTTCGAAAAGATGGAGTATTCCGGTAATCATGCGCAACACTTTTTCTACTGGAAGCTGAAGTGGCACTGTTTTTGCTGGCGGCTCTTGCAATTCGATGTAAGAAGGAAAGCTTTGGTCCTGTTTTTTTCAAAACACTTGATGAAATAAGTTGTAATCAAACATTTTAGACGTCTACCCTTTTATAAACTAGAAAACGCGACGGCTAAGTATTTCAATAATTCAATCCGTTTTGTTCTATTATACAGCATTTGCAAATACATTCCTGGCCTTGATACCGGGAACTGTGAAATTTGTACACGGCTTTTTGCTGAGATTCAGCCTTTGTTTTAGTATATAATTGAGTTATTTATTGCGAAGTGGATAGAAAGAAACGTTGGTTTTTTCAGCAAAAGATTGGCATATTTTTATAATGTTGATATAGTTTTAAACTTTAGTAAAACCAGAATTTTCTTAACATATGTACACCTAATAATTGCAAAACACTGAGGAACAAAGCATAACTTTAAACAGCAGTCTGTCAGATATGCTGCTCACGATCTTTCAGTTATTGCCATTCATATTATATATAGTGTCGCCGAACGCACGACTTCTTAATTAATATTTTTAGCATTAAACAATTCTGTTAAAGTATATATTAATGATAAGTGTAGTCAGTGCACAAGTTCTACTTATATACGACTTTCTGACTGGTGTGGTAAAAGGAGCTAAAGATGAGCATTTCGGCCCGTCGGCCCGGCCCGGCCCGGCCCGCGGGCCGGGCCGACATCCATTTGTTGGCGGGCCGGGCCGGGCCGGGCCGACAAAATTTTATAAGTGCGGGCCGGGCCGGGCCGGGCCGACAAAATTTTATAAGTGCGGGCCGGCGCGGGCCGAAACGGGCCGGATCGACCATAGAAAATGTTCTAAAATTGCTAAAATTAGCTAAATATCTACTCATTGTGGCTATTTTACAGCAAAATTTAATATTTTCAAGAGTACATAATACATAAGAGTGTGACAAGCGTCACACTCTATGTAATCAGCTCGAGAGCCATGCTCTGCGCGCTAACGGCCCAGCCCCCCCCCCGCAATTGCGTACCTAGTGGACCTCCGCAAATCAGTACCCAGGACGCAATTGTGTATGTTCACTCGCTGCTACAATATTCCATTTATCGGGACCCCCCCCCCCCCGCAAATGTGACCTATCATTCGACATTGAAAAGTGATAGGTCACATTTGCGGGGGGGTCCCGATAAATGGAATATTGTAGCAGCGAGTGAACATACGCAATTGCGTACTAGGTACTGATTTGCGGGGGGGTCCACTAGGTACGCAATTGCGGGGGGGGCTGGGCCGTTAGCGCGCAGAGCATGGCTCTCGAGCTGATTACATAGAGTGTGACGCTTGTCACACTCTTATGTATTATGTACTCTTGATATTTTGTAGCATAATTTAGCCTTTCCTTACTGCATTGGAGCCTTTGAAATAATATGGTTTGTAAAATTTTGGAATTTTTCTTTTGACGGGCCGGGCCGGGCCGAATCGTGGAGCGGGCCGGGCCGAGCCAGGCCGAGCAAGATTTTGGAGCGGACCGGGCCGAGCAAGATTTTGGAGCGGGCCGGGCCGGGCCGCGCCGAAAAAATCCGGCCCGTACTCATCTCTAAAAGGAGCCCATCTCTCTCCGGTTCGTGCTAACTTCTACGGAGGTAGGATGTTTAGTCTTGTTTTCTTTCATGCAATACGAAGGCCCTGCCCGATTACAACTGGAACGCTAATGAGAATAAAAAATCCATTTCCTTTTCGATCAAACTCCTACAACAACAAAAACTTTATTGCATATACACCAGTCAGTTTTTACATACTTTTTCTGTTGCAGTCGTTTTTTGCGCTTCGTCTGATTGATCATCTGCCACATCTCATTACCCTGAACAGGAATGGACAGTTGTAGCAAGAAAGTTGATCCTATTTTTAACGACGGACGATGTTGTCAAGAATTTTGTTCGGAAACCAGCTTAGCTGGGTTCAAGTACCTGCTCCCGCAGTACAAACCCTCTTGGAGAAGGTGAGACATTTGTATGTAACTTGTAACCGTTTTACTGAATTGCTTCTTTTGTTTCACTCTTACGAACTCTTATCAGAAAAGGGAAGCCGAAAAATCGGCAATGATCGATAAACTAGCAAATATTAGTGATTTCTTCATGAAATACCTTATAGTTATTAAACGAGCAGTGAAGATTTTATAATGTTGTTAACTCTCTAGAATTTAAATGCACACTATTTGTTGAAAGAAGTTAAGAGAGTTTGTTAGCTCTGGTCCGTTGCCTTAAAAGGTCCTACAACTGCGCATGAAGCAGAACTGCTTTTGCTGTTGCAGAATCCTTTATGCAGTGGTACTGGTTCTATTTATAATTATCACTATTATACAACTGAGAAACACGTTCAGGAATTTCTTCACATCTCAATTGCAAATCAATGTGGATACTGATTATCCGGAATATCTGCAATTTCCAATGGTTGTGATCTGTAATACTATGCCATTTAGGTTTGACATAATAATGACTGGCTATTAAGGAAAGCAGAATTCATAAACCGTTTGTCAAATTCCGAAATGTGTGTGCATTAGTATTTCATGAGTTCTAAGGGTCTTTTCAAGTTCTAGGGCCCGAAATCTCGTACTCGGGTGGGTATATACCTTTGTGTGTGAACTAAAACGCATATGATGTGTCACAATTACGTCCCATCAGCGAATAACTGGACACTTTTATAAGCCGCCCTGTAATTGGCCCCATCCTCCGAGATTTTGGAGGGTGGAGAACGTACGCTTGTTACGACGTTACGTTACACGTAATTTCGACATGAGGTAAGTGATTCGCCTATTAGATATATGCTGTTAGTTCAAACGCAGATAAATACATAGATAGCAACGGAAAGTGGTCCTCCAAAGCTTTGACCTTAATGTGCCGGCCGAACATGCAAGCGGTTCAAAAGTACAAGGAAGAGCTGAGAGATAATATTACAAGAATGTGGCAGGCTTTCTGGTATCAGCTGTAGGTTACATGCTCTGCTCGCTGATGGCTGACCCCTCCACAAATGTGTGTGCTCACTTCAAAGAAATTCAAACGCTATGCGTTCTATGAAGAGTACATAATATAAAGAGTGTGCCACTAGGCGCACTCTCTGTTATCAGAGCAAAAACTATGCTCTGCTCGCTAACGCTACCCCCCGCAAATTAGACCCTTCACTTCAAAGAATTTTGTGCGCTACAGTTTGTGTTCTAAAGCTGAAAGCAGACATAAAATTCGCGCACGCACTACTTGTGTTTTCTAGCTCAAGCACATAAACATAGAGCGAGTGAGCGACGAGCGTACCCCCGTTTCGACTAGGTACTGATTTGCGGGGGGGGGGGTCAGCCGTTAGCGTGCAGAGCATGTACCTGCAGCTGTTAACAGAGATCCTGCCAGCTGTCACCGTCATCGCGGTTTTTTTTGCGTTCAGATGTGCGTCTGGACGCAAAGTTTTTTATCCGGACGCAACGAAATTTTAACGGGACGCAAGCTATTCGCAATATTATTTCGGGAGAAAATTCAATTTTGTAAGAGTAAAAACTTAAAATGTTTCCAGTATTAATTTTTCCGTATTTTCCAAAACTTTCTTCGGATTCTGGGTGCTCTGCCTGCCCCCAGACCCCTGGTGCTTACCACTTTGTCATGGAATGCCAAGGTGCAAGTCATGTCTCAATGTTATTTGTTAAGTTGTTGTCCACCTGTATCCATATCGGATCTTTTGAACTCGTGAAATCTGAATCTTGAACCCGAAACTGAATGTACAATTTAATATTTACTACCTTTCTTCTCAATGCAATTCCTAAATATTTCATAATTTTTAATTCTTTAAGTTACTGTTAAGCAGCATCAACTTTTTAACTAGTCTAAACAGTGTTACACTGTAAAATTATCGAAATTTTCATAGACAAAACATTTTTTGCACAAAAAATACGCTAAAACAAGAATTCTACCTGGACGGAAAATTTCTTATTACAAAGAACAAATAGCATCTCATGCACTATTCTCCCAGCTTAAATTTGGGTTTTTTACTAACAGCTTTAAAATTTTGGTTTTTTACTAATAGCTTTATAATTTTGTATGGGTGCAAATTGGAGGCTGGTGAATTCAAAACTTAAAAATTTTTTAGTTTTAAAAATTTTTAAAAGTTTTAATATTTTGGTTGGTAAGGGGGGCCAAATGTTGATCAAAATACTTTTTATCCTCGGTTTTGCTGAAACTTGCATACAGGGCTTTTCAGGGGCACGAGCACGAATATCGTCATCATCGTCATATACGAATATCACCTATCAATATCACAACTTTTTAACTAGTCTAAACAGTGTTACACTGTAAAATTATCGAAATTTTCATAGACAAAACATTTTTTGCACAAAAAATACGCTAAAACAAGAATTCTACCTGGACGGAAAATTTCTTATTACAAAGAACAAATAGCATCTCATGCACTATTCTCCCAGCTTAAATTTGGGTTTTTTACTAACAGCTTTAAAATTTGGGTTTTTTACTAATAGCTTTATAATTTTGTATGGGTGCAAATTGAAGGCTGGTGAATTCAAAACTTAAAAATTTTTTAGTTTTAAAAATTTTTAAAAGTTTTAATATTTTTGTTGGTAAGGGGGGCCAAATGTTGATCAAAATACTTTTTATCCTCGGTTTTGCTGAAACTTGCATACAGGGCTTTTCAGGGGCACGAGCACGAATCTGAAATCCGTTTTTTCATTCAGTTTTTCCTTATGTAGCCTTCTGTAAGCTGAAGTTGTCAGCTTGAGATGTAAGCTTATTCGGAGCTTGAAGTCTGACTCGAAGAACAGATTTCATATTCGTGCACAGCTCCCCAGCCCAGCGAACCCTCGTATGCATCTTTTCAGCAAAATTCGGGACAAAAAGTATTTACTCCCTTGGTCCCTCTTGACAACTATATGATGTGTACGCTTCTAGCTCCTATTCACATCAAGGTATAGCATACAATGCAGGCACAAATCACACTTGCTAAATCTTGCTGAACACACCACTATAATTTAAAAGTTGTTCAAAATTTTTCAAAATTTTAAACATTTTGAATGTCGAACTTATCAGCCACTGTTAAGCACCCGAACAAAATTCTAAAGCTATTAGTCAAAAAATCAAAAGTTAAAGCTGAGGGGGAATAGCGCAGGAGACCCGAACTTATACGAAACTTACATAAAGTTGTCTCGAATGTTTTAGAGTGTCTGCAGTTAGACCAACCAGCAGCATGCATCGTGCAGTATCTGAGATGTACAGGACTACCACACTAAATCCCGCAGCAGCAGAGAATCATAAAGACGTACTTCAGAAGCACACAGATGTAAAATCTTACCTGGAGAAGGCAGCTCACCAGGCATCAGATATGATAGTTGGGTACTAAGTATATCATATAAGTTTTAAATTTAAATCTAAAATTTAAATACTGTTTAAGTAATAATTTTTAAGTTTAAATTTAAATAACTTTTAATATAAAATTTTTAATAACATACGAATTTAAATCAGTTTTTAGTTAAACTTAAAATGTTTGTGTTTGCTTTAGAAAAATCTGATTAGTCCGGCGTGATAAAATCACATTTCATTTCACATCAAAAATCACATTTCCGGCGTGATAAGATGAGCTTAATCGGAACCCTAAATAATAAGCTAATGTACTTAGTTGTAAGCTTTTAGTTGGTTTATCATTCATAATTTGTATCGAACGCAACGGTATAGCTTTAAGTATTAAAACTATGTTCATTTTATAAATTATTTAGCTGTGTATGGCAGGGAACAAATCGATGCAATGAGAGTTCCATTAAAACAGTCATAACTTCCAGTGGTGTTTGTTACGCTTTCAACTGGGATAAAGATAATCCTCTGAAAGTAGAGTTTGCAGGTACAAGAACGCAGGTGAATCTAGCCAGATTGCAGTTGAAAGAGTCTCATTTTTTCTGCAGGCCGCCTATAGGCCCAATTTGGGAATTGGTAAAAGTTGAGTTGGCAGAGCACTGTTAGAATTGATTTCTTGTTGAAAACTCTTTAAAAGTCCAAATGTTTAAGACATTTAAAAACTGTATGTTCAATTATTTTTTCTTCCCTTATAAATAACTGTGAACCAAGTTGTGCGTTCTAGGTCCTAATCATGGTTTGCGCTTACTTCTTAACGCTGCCACATATGAAGAAATGAATGGGCCTTTTACAACATTGGGGATAAAAGTAATCATTGTAAATATGCTTTGATGTATAGTGAATGAAAAGGTTTCTGTGTTAATGGCAGATGTTTTCAGAAAACCTTTAAAATCTGCAAAAACTTGAATGTGGTGTCGGTATGGTTTTGTTTTCAAACATCGTAGCGCTTGTTGATTTTGCGAAATTCCACAAATTTGTTTAAATTTATTTCCTCAAAAGTTTATTGTGTTCGCTTGTCCTGAGACGTTCTATGCAGGGTTTCTGAATCATAGAACACGAATTTGAAATCCGATTTGAATACGAATACGGGGGGGGTCGCGATTTTTCTATTTTTCATTTCTATTTCTTTTTTCTGTTTTCTTTCTATTTCTATCATTTCCACTTATTTTGTACCTCCCATGGGTCTGCAATACGAGACAACTGCAATCGTTGCAAAACTTTTACTACCGTTCCCGATAGCACTCCTAAGATGACGCCTACATGTGTTAAACAGGAATATGAAAACAGTTAAGAAAATGTTTCTGTTACCAAAGTTTGAACGTTGTGTAAGAGCAAATCGGTTACAACTTGGTGTCAATCTATCTGGACTAGGTAAAATGCTAATATTGTAAGGGAAGCAGGCATAGGAAAAATTGATAAATTTAATCTGGGAGTTCAGCTGATGGCCCTGTGGTGTAGTGCATTTCTGTCTCGGAATCAGAAGGGCCTTGACAGGGCCAATTCTTTACTTTCAATGATAAATTAACCTCCGACTTCCCTTCTCTCTCCTAGGTCTTGGTTTCGTGAGTACAAACAAGGATACCTGACGCCTCCCGTCTGGGGCTTGTCCCTGGTTTCCTCTTGGTCTCTAAGCCGAAGACTGGACAAACTGTTCTAGAAAGCGCGCACGTCAAGTTTACCCAATTTTCACTGGCAAAACTGTCTCAGTGAGTTTTGTCAACCTAACGCTGGCAAAACTGAGGAACGTTTACAACAACGCTGTCCGCTGATTGATGAAACCTTATACCTCTAAATACTGCACGAAACTAGGGGTCATGGTGAAAATCTTCAGTAGTTTTTGGTCACCGTTATTTTAATTTCAATTGGTCAATTTTTATCCTTTGGCATTTCTTGATTTATTTTAGAATATCATATTTAATTTTAAACATTTTAATTTATTGTTTATGTTGGATCTGAATCTGCAATAGTGAAAAATTTATATATCAAATAAAACAAATAAATACAAAATGGGTTTTGTCTGGAAATCATTCACTAGCTTAAAACTACTGTCGATTTTCACCATGACCCGTAATTTTGTGCAATATTTAGAGGGAAAGATACATGCGTTTCACCTCCCCCCAGACCTAAAACTCACTCCCCCCCCGAGAGGGGTCCCTCACCCCCTCCTCCCAGAATCCGGATTTTCACGATTTTTTGGCAAAAATCCGGAAAAATCCGGTTTTCCAGCGGGCTTTGGCCATCGGTTCACCTCCCCAAAACTTCGCCTCCTGCACATGTCTGAGGGGAAGGTTTCAATAATCAGTTTTGTTTTAGACGTTCCTCTGTTTTACCAACGTTAGGTTGACAAAACTCACTGAAACGCTCACTAAGTTCAGTTTTGCCAGTGAAAACTGACTAAATTTGACATGCGCGCTTTCTAGAATAGTTTGTCCAGTCTTCGGCTGGATAAAGTACAGTTTGTCCAAAATGACAGGCAAATGTGCACATTCGCCAACATGTGCAGTTTTGCTACCACATATAAAAAAAACTACTGAAATTAAGCATTTTAATTCAGGTAGCTTTCATGAACCAAACACAACCACCAATGAGAGGAAGTTGGATCAGTACTCTGATTGGGTCAAGCACATATATTGGACTCAAGAAGCAAACGGTACTTAGATCATGTCTGTCCATTCTCTGGTTTTGAAGTTTTTAACTTAAGGCTGGATATAAATTAGTCAATGCGATGCCTAGTGTAGGCCTATCATGTATACTCCATCATCAATGTAACCAAAAGAGAAATTTATATGCTTTTTGTTAAGGTTAACTTTTATGAAGGAAGAACTTGTGAATCGAAAGAGCTTCGCTATTTTTCATTCTACACGAGAGACGCCTGCCTCGTTGAAGTACAGATTGAAAACATCATTCGCAAATGCGAGTGTGTGCCTTACATGGTTGAGCCAGAAAAGATATTGAATAATCGTAAATATTTAAATTATAATTATTGCCTCATGTGGGTGTTCATACTTATGTGTCTTAAAACTTTTGCGATCAGGATCAAACGTTGCCATGCCATGATAATATGTTTTACGTGAACATGATGGCATGCCCCTATTATATACCAAAGACAGAAACAGTCCGATTTCATCCGTCGTTTGGTATACGAGCGCTCTGCCAATTGAACCACAGAGGATCAACATCGCCATACTCGTTTAGCTTTAAATGCGTATTACCAAGAGTACATAATAGTACTACCTAAGAATAATACAATAACAATACATAATACTTAATACTACATAATAGTACTAAGAGTACATAATAATTAAGTGTATGACAAGCGTCACACTCTTAGTTATCCGCGGGCAGACTTCATGTGCACAATAATTGTGCCCGCTTGGAGCTACAACACGCGGGCAAGCAAAAATGTTTGAAGTGAAATTACTCTGTTGGGGAAGGTGAGACAGCCGGTATTGTGCAGAGGATGTTTGCCAGCTGATTACTATAGTATGACGCTCGTCATACTCTTAGTTATTATGCACTCATGGTATGCTGCATTTGCATACTGTTAACCAAAAAATTTATAGTTGTTCATTGTTGTGATTTCTCTAATCGTTTTGTCATATTTTGCAGAAACTTATTGTAACCTCTATCAACACTTCAGCTGTGTGCAACCATTGTTAGGTAAGAAAAGTTCCATGAAGATAGCTCATTTAGAGGTAACAAAACTTACACTTTACATGTAAGCCAATCTCAAATTTTGCATCCCCTGATTAGTTTAATTAGTGTGAATGTTAATATGAATGTATTCTCGGAAATAAATGATGTATCATGGAAAACTATGAAAAAGTCACAGACAATGGTTCAGTCAACGGGTGGCAAACACTAGCTCGCAGGAAGTTAATTATGTTCGGTTTCAACAGCTTCATGACACAGTCGTATCTCGTATCGTATGTTTGAATTGATTTTTCTGCCGTATTATTGTATAGGCAGAATGGTTTTAGTAGCAGCAGGAGCAGTTGTGATTATGCCTAGCTGAACATCGTAAAGACTTATATTTCATTGAATGTAATATACTACACATCCTTTCTAGATCGTCCTCTCACTGTATCAGATACTCTATGTCCACACGAATGCACTCAGTATAATTATGAGTCATATGTCTCTCAAGCGAAGACAGCCTGGAGTCGGATACAAGATGACATGGACTATGGAACGGTTTTGGACAAGCAATCTAGTCTATTTGATCAAGTAAAGCTGGCAAGGGAGTCCTCCAAACGCTATCGACCTGGTAGTAATGCCACACTAACTGCCGTAATAAAAGACATAGTGAATGCCACTGAAGAAGTGAAAAGAGTGATGGAGAATGTATCAAATCTGATTTGTACTCTACCAGCACCTGTACAGCTAGGATCATCTGTTGATTTGGGAAAGCTATTTGATGAAGTACAGCAAGAGGTGCGTTACGTATTCAAATAGTAGCTCAATGTTTTCAAAAAGTGATCTAAATCAATTGTATTAAGGAAAATTCCGGTTTTTGAAGGAACTAGAGCGAATTAATTTCTACAGCGGGTGATACCAATTTCTATGAATCGAAAGCCCCGCCAACGGGTCTTTTCCAGATTACCCCCATCACACAAAATTCTTTAACCTTGACCAATTGAGCTGAGATTTGCTGTGGGTATGTTTTCGACCACGCTGAGTTCAAATATCGCAAAAAGGTTTTGATTTCGCGAATATATATCGAGTTTTTCGATTCGCAAGGGGGACCAAGGGAAATTGATTTTTGTCGCCGATTTTGCTGAAAACTTTCATATAGGGGTTTTCTGGTCCGCTGAGGCTGAACACGAACCTGAAGTCCGTTTTCCAATTAAGCTTTTCGTTAGCTTAATATAAGCTTAAGTTGTAAGCTTACGCTGAGCTAACAAAAAGCTGAATCGAAAAATCGTTTCAGATTCGTGTTCAGCGGCCCAGAAAGAAAGCCCTATATGAAACTTTTCAGCAAAATCGGCGACAAAAACGTTTTCAGTTTCCCTTGGTCCCCCTGCGAAACGAAAAAATCTAAATTCGCGAAATCGAAAATTTTGCGATATTTGAACTTAGCGTGGTCGAAAACGTACCCACAGCAAATTTCAGCTCAATTGGTCAAGATTTAAGAATTTTGAGTGGTGGGGGGTAATCTGGGAAAGACCCCCGCCAACTCCGTCCAAGCACATGTGTTCTACTACGCTCGTCATACTCCTTCTAAATGTTATATAATGTCTCAATTTATCTACTATTGACAATAGCAATTTGTGTTTGTGTGATACTAAATTTACTTTTGTGCATTGTTTTAACTTTATGCACGGTTTGTACAATATATATTTCAATGCGTTATCCAGCTGTCCTTGTTCACTTACATGCAACTATTTTTAGATTGGATTCTCAGAGGGTGCTCTTTCCTCATTAAACAATTCCCTTAGCCAAATGGTGACAACCCTGAAAAACACAATCAACGCCTTCACTAACTCCAGTTACTCCTTATTTCGTTCAAGATCTAATATTAATGGATCTCTCAGCTCTTTGTCTCTTCCAACAAATATATTCACTGAAAAAGACGGGCGCGTTTACTTGACAACTCTCGGAAATAGCGTCAAAGCTCAAGAAACGATGCAGGTGAAATAAAATCTTTCATTTCTTTGCTAAATTACAACAGTTTGGGTGAGTTTTGGGCAAACCTAGAATGAGCTTCCTGAACATCGATATTCTACATATAATTCCAACTTAAGCTTGGTTCGATTGTGCCTGGGTGGCTCAATCGGTAGAGCGTCGGTCTAGTTAAGCGAAGGTTGTGGGTTCGATCCCCACCTCAGGCCCGAATTTTTCGGATCTGTGGTGCTGTAGTGACAACTTTCTTTCTTTATCTTGTATCTTTCTACATAGCTAAATTGGATTTATTGTAGACTGTACTACACTGTAACATTGATTGCACTACTTGACTTTTGTAATACGCGTAGGGAGGTACTGGTTTTACTTAATGAAAAATAATTCAGTAAATTGAACTTCTAACTTGACAAAGCCAGGTAAAATTGGATATAGCTAGCATAAAAGCATTTTCTCCAAAAATTCTCAATTGGATTCTCAATCAAGATTTGGGGGGGGGGTCAGCCGTTATTGTGCAGATGATGTTTTTCGCTTGATAACTAAGAGCGTGACGCTTGTCACACTCTTAGTTATTATGTACTCTTGGAGACACTTATTATTTTCAGGACCTGGCGGAACATCTGCAAAGCTTAAAACTAGAATTATTTTTTGGATATGGCCAGAGTCTTTTGGATTTAAATACAACAGCGACATGGGAACAGTCTTTTGCAGAAATAGTCAGTTCATCCTATACATGCTTAAATGTTACACTGCCTTCAAACGATCAGCTGTCTAACGTACCCAATCTTACTCTATTGAGTACAGTGCTCTGTCTGCAGTACAGTTATGCTGCTGAGGAAGCCAAGATAGGCAGTATTTCGGTGATGTCCAAATCTCTCGGTATAGATCAAAATGATGTATCTTATTTCGACTCCTACTGTCAATCAAAGCTTTGTGAACTCCATGGCAACATTCCAGATGAGACTACTGGCCAAACAGCATGTGATATGTCCTTGTTGGCCAATTCTCATGTACCTCCGACCCTGCTTAATCTTGCCATTTCCCAGATCTCAAGCTGCTTCAAGCAATTGGAGGAAACTTCAAATGCTCTTTCTGTTTTCAATGCCGATGGCAACGCTACCATACTGACGGAATACAATAAAATAAAGCAATTGGCTCTGGAGTACGCTGAACGATATAATGAGCTGGAAAGCCTGATTGCCGATAATAAAACAATTTGGCCAATTGACGATAAATTGGACAATTTGCTAGAAAATATCACAAACTATCAGTTCAAGGGATATGAATATTTTGATCTCTCAACCAACGTTACAGAAGTGTTTTCACCCTGGTTAGAGCACGAGTTCTCCGTAAGTACACATTCTGCATTATCTGATTCGTTACATTCCACACTGTTTAAGCCTTTTTACTATCAAACGTGACACCTTTTTCTCACACTAACATGCTATGTAAACTTTTTGTATTCCAAAAGTGTATATTAAATATACAATTGCCATACTTTTAGTATTCTCAAAACGATGCCATTAAGGAGATTGATACTCTTACAGAAATTCTCGAAAAGCTTGAAGAGAATCGTCTGTTGCTGTTGGAATTATACAACTCTACTACAGAAGGCGAATTACTTGATCAGTCCGGAGTATTCTTTGGAATCGCGAGGTCCATTCTTTGGGGAATCAACGAAACTTTGGATAACTTAAATGCAGTAAGCATCTGAAATTTAGAGAGCCAACATTAAATGATGGGGAGAGTATGACACCAGGCACCGTACTCTTCCTTAGGCTTTCAGGCCTTCAAGTGTTGGCACATCAACGTCAAAATGTCATGTTTGTTTGTTTGTTTGTCATGTTCGTCAACCTGTCGTCAACAATCATGGTCACTGGATCAGGGCAAAGCTTGTAGTGTTTGATTTGGTGATTTGGTAGTCAGTTTTCAGCATTTTGAAATGAACCCTTTTTAATGAACTCTATGACAACTCAACGGTCGGAATACCTGGAAGCTGCGACCGCGCTGCTTGGTCGACACTGCACCGTTTTCATTCTATCAAACAGAGGGGTCTCCTTTAGGGTATAGCTATTGGTTAAAAGAATTCTTCTGAAACAGTGCTACAAAGGTAAGTTAAAGTTTCTAAAGTATGTTCCGGCTAAATAGTCTAGACTGTTAGTTGTCTATGCTTTATTTCCAAATTTCTTATTAACCTGCCCAACATGCTGCTCTTCACAGTCTTTATTGGTAGAAGACTGCGACGAAAGAAAACACAGCATATGCGCTGAAATATGTGGCTACTGATCAATTCCAGCAGGAGCAGTTATGGCTGTTCCGATAAGAGATTCTCCGGGCCCGGCCCGAGCCCGGGTCCGCTGACTCCTCCGGGCCGGGCTCGCTGCCGGGTTGGGCCTGGCACGGGCCCGAGCCCGAGCCCGGTGCCCGCTATAAGGCCCGGGCCCGGAGCCCGCTACAGATGGTCCGATCCATGAAATTCGAAATCTGACAGCTCAGATTTATACAAACAAATTTGCTTTTTAGGGAATATTTATTATACAAGAAGCTTTGTTACATGATTTATGGGTTATGGTTTAAGCATGAGTGTTGAATAGTCTGTGCCTTAGTCTTTTAGTCTTAGCCTTAATATATCTGATGTCGCAGATGCAGAAGTTTTATACCCTATACCTTTGCAACTAATGTTTTACCCTTACTCACGATCGTGCGTAACTTTTGAAACTTGATTCACTGCATCAAAAATGCAAACAGCATGTAAAATTACTATTGTCGATACGTCTGTTTATGAGCCCTACTAATTCCTAAAATTCTACGTAGACGACTTAGGTAAAAAGACACTTATCATCTGTGAATAAGAAATTAAGGGATTGCTGAACAAGTTGTTTTATATAATAATTGGCCGACGGCATGCCGGTTTGTCACTTCTCTGGGCCGGTGAACAAAACTACTCAATTCTCATTCAAAAACCATCAAGTCAAAACAAATTTAAGTAAAAAGTAATTCTTTAAGGATAAACACATTAAGGTTGAAATCAGGATCTGAAAGATGTGAAGAAGAGTGTCCAGGGCGGGGGTCGAACCGCCGAGCTTTGGTTTAAGAAGTAGAACGCTCTACCACTGCGCCACATCCCCAGACAAGGAGACTAGATTATTACGCTGATTTCAACCTTTCTCGGTTGCTGATATTTAACATACTCCTCTTGCTAATTGAAATTCGGCCTCGAATTTCCAGATCGGGTCCTCAAATCAAAGCACCAGTGTGGTCTAAGGGCGGCTCCCCGGCTGCCTCCTAACCTGAGGCCATATCATACTTCATTCTTCTTCAAAGCCGGGAGCCTTTACAAATCAAAGAAACATACAACCATATACAATAACCCTTAGCACCACGAGGACCACAATATACCAAACCATCTATCTTGTCCTGCAATTCCACCATTCCCAGGCATCACAAACGACTTCATCTCCTCAGAGCGGTAAGGACACGGCACGGTCGCCAAATGTGAAAGGTTGAAATCAGGATCTGAAAGACGTGAAGAAAAGTGTCCAGGGCGGGGATCGAACCGCCGAGCTTTGGTTTAAGAAGTAGAACGCTCTACCACTGCGCCACATCCCCGGACATTGAGACTAGATTATTACGCTGATTTCAACCCTTTCTGGGTTGCTGATATTTAACATACTCCCCTTGCTAATTTGAAATTCGGCCTCGAATTTCCAGGAATTGCAGGTCGGGTCCTCAAATCCAAGTACCATGTGGTCTAAGGGCGGGGGTCGAACCGCCGAGCTTTGGTTTAAGAAGTAGAACGCTCTACCACTGCGCCACATCCCCGGACAAGGAGACTAGATTATTACGCTGATTTCAACCTTTCTGGGTTGCTGATATTTAACAATAAAAAAGCATTTTTACAATGCCATTATTCATTACGCCACCAAGTCTTCATATAAATGTGAACAAATGAGAAAGTAATTTGACTTTTAGCTATAGAAGGTGCACCCATTCTAGATGTAATAGTGCAATAGACAGGCAAGAAAAACACTAACTGTAGACGTGGTCACGATGAGCCCGGTGAGCCAGGTAGGCCCGGTAAGCGGAGGTTTGAGGTCTGAGGAGGAGGTTTGTCCGGGCCTTGTAGCGAGCCGGGCTTTTGAGACCCTCCGGGCCGGGCTCAATCGAACAATTCCCGGGCCGCGTCTACTCCGGGCTGGACAGGGCCCGGGAACAGCCCTAGGAGCAGTCTTATTTCCAAGTCATTTATGAGTAAACTGTTAACAATAACATACTTTTCTTTTTCTAGGTATCAGATTGCAGGAACGAGTTGCTCAACATGACCGAGCCCTTCCGGTCAGTTATTCAGGCTAGGGGCACAAGATACATAGTCAATGTATCGACTTTGGTTGAAGATGCCGAGAAATATTTAAAATCTCTAGTTATTGATGACAACTTTCTCAGGTAATCTCGACAGTAAACTGTTAATATTAGCATTTTTACCTTAAGTTCTTAGCCTGTTGCTACTGTTTAATTGGAAAAGCCAAATTAAATGTTTGACTAGTTAGGTGCTAAGCGAAGTGATGACATTATTTAAAATTAGGATAAAATCTTGTAAGAGAAAAGTTCGCACTGTTCAAGTGTATCATAGCGATCGTAGTTTAGTATACAATACCAAGAGCACATAACTATGTAAAGAGTATGCCACTACGCAAGCTCTATCAGAGGAAAAACTATGCACGCTAACGGCCCACCCCCCCCGCAAATCAGACCATAGTGACCCCCCGCAAATAAGTACCTAGTCGAAACGGGGGTACGCTCACTCGCTCTATGATTATGTGCTTAAGCTCGAAAACACAAGCAGTGCGTGCGCGAATTTTGTGCCTGCTTCGAGCTTTAACACACTCATAGCGCACAAAATTCTTTGAAGTGAACGGTCTGATTTGCGGGGGGGGATGGACCGTTAGCGAGCAAAGCATAGTTTTTGCTCAGATAACATAGAGTGTGCCTAGTGGCACACTCTTATATTATGTACTCTTGATAATACATAAGAATGTGATAAGCGTCATACTCTATGTTATCAGCTCGCGAGACATGCTCTGCGCGCTAACGGTCCTCCCCCAATTGCTTACCTAGTGGACCCCGCAAATCAATGCTTACTACACAATTGCGCAATTAGCAATCTCAAATGACATGTCACATGTGCGTGAGGATCTCGATAAAAGACTTATTGTAAAAACGAGTGAACATACGCAATTTGCGGGAGGTCCACTAGGTACGCAATTTGGGCGGGCCTTTAGCGCGCGGGGCAAGCTGATAACATAGAGTGTGTCGCTTGTCACACTATCATGTATTATGTATTATCAAGAGTACATAATTATAAGAGTATGCCACTAGGCAAGCTCTATGTTATCAGAACAAAAACCATGCTCTGCACGCTAACGGCCCATCCCCCGCAAATCAGACAATAGTGACCCCTCCCCGCAAATCAGTACCTAGTCGAAACGGGGGTACGCTCACTCGTTCTATGTTTAAGTGCTTAAGCTCGAAAACACAAGCAGTGCGTGCGCGAATTTTGTGCCTCCTTCGAGTTTAGAACACAAACATAGCGCACAAAATTCTTTAAAGTGAAGGGTCTGATTTGCGGGGTGGTGGTCTGTTAGCGAGCAGAGCATAGTTTTTGCTCTGATAACAGAGAGTGTGCCTAGTGGCACACTCTGATATTATGTACTCTTGGTATTATCAAGAGTACATAATATATGAATGTGACAGCTGCCAGATGCCCTGCTATCAGCTGCAGGTTGCTCTGTTCGCTGACGGCTGACCCTACCCTCCACAAAAGTATATGTTCACTTCAAACAAATTTGGCCGCTACGCTTCCATGTTGATGCTCGAAAACACAACTACTCAGTTGGTTCAATGTGCGTCTGTTGCGAGCTTTGGAACGTAAAGATAGCGTACAAAATTCCTTTGAAGCGAGCATACACATTTGTGGGCGGTCAGCCGTTAGCGAACAGGGAATTTACCAACAGCTGATAACAAAAAGCCTGCCAGCAGCAGTCACACTCTTATCTATTATTGTACTCTTGGTATTATCAAGAGTACATAATACATAAGAGTATGACAGCAGGCATACTCTATGTATTATAAGGCTGTTATATCCGATGCGCGCTATCGGCCTACCCCCCCCCCATAAAATGTCAAAGAAATTCGCCCGCTATGTTTACATGCAAAAGACGCACGTTGAACCAACTGAATAGTTGTGTTTTCGTTATAAAGCGGGCAAGCATAGCGCTCTAATTTGCTTTGATAAGGGGGGTCTGATTTAGGGGGGGGGGCACGCCGATAGCGTGCAGAGGATGTAGCGAGCTGATAATACATAGTGTATGACGCTTGTCACACTCTTATCTATTATTGTACTCTTGGTATTATCAAGAGTACATAATAACTAAGAGTGTGACAACTCAAGCTCTTAGTTATTAGGCTTGTGGACATGATCTGCACGATAACGGCTGACCCCCCCCCACAAATTAGACCCATCACTTCAAAGAAATTCTCACGCTATGCCTACGTTGTAATGCTCAAAAACACAACTACTCAGTTGGTTCAATGTGCGTCTGTTGCGAGCTTCAGCACACAAGCATAGCGTGCGAATTTCTTTGAAGTGATGGGTCTAATTTGTGGGGAGGGGGTCAGCCGTTATCGTGCATATCATGTCCCGAAGCCCAATAAGTAAGAGCTTGACGCTTGTCACACTCTTAGTTATTATGTACTCTTGGTATTATATGGTCTGACGAGAGTTATGGGGATCTGACTGGGGTCTGACGGGTGTTTACCCCTGAAAGTTTCAAAACGCTACCCAAAACCAGAAGCTATCCCAATGTTTTGCAAATACTGCAAATTTTCACATTTTTGGCCGAAAATTTGTAAACATAAGGATTTTTAGAAAATTTTAAGAAAATCTTTAAAAAGATTTGCATAAAATTTGCTAATGAATGTGCAGTTTTGGTAAAAATGGGGGAGGAGTCTAACCTTTTTCCTTCTGGAGGAGAGGGTCTGTCTACCCTTTTATCCTTCTTGCTGAGGGCTTTTGTATTTGGTTGTTATTTGGTATTATTTGGTTTTTGTCTGGGGAAGTCAGCACCGCACCCCCTCGTACTACCTTGTCCTATGATTACCTACAAAGTAGATGTTGGTTGTTTCAGCGAAAACTTTCTTGCCGTTGATATTTTCTACGACGAAATAAGCGAGCAAATTACTACTCAAGTTGAAGCTTACGATTTCTGGATGCTGCTGTGTAAGAGTATTTAAATTAATTTGAAATATAAATTAAACCCTAGAAATTTAAATTAAACCCTAAGTCATTCTAAATTTAAATTAATCTCGTTGATTTTACGTTTATTTTCCCCTTGGTGCCACACCCCAGTCGCTTTCTCGAGGAGAGGTATGTCAGGCCAATGTTTGCTCAGGGTTGACTGTATGGTATTGAATAATTGCATATGCAATTAGCCGAGGCGTCGTCGGCAAGGCTACTGCTGGAGCAATAGTGACCACAATGCTTTGACCGCATCATGACCACCCAAAGGGGTTTCCAACAGGCAACTCCTTGAAAAACTCGGATAAAAACATTACAATTACACCGGGATTTCCTGGTCTGGTGCCCCAGTGCCATTTTATTATTATCACTTGATTGCTGGCAACAGAAAGTTTGACTCAAACTGCAAAACAAACTATGTTAATAGTTATATTTAGGCAGTAGATCCGTAGGATCCTAAAATAAATTACGTGATTGCGGCTGACTACAATGCAGAGGTTACCTTCTCGCCTCTGGTAGAGATGAATCCGTGATTTGATATGATATAAGTGTGTATACAATGGTATATAGTTAAAAGAAAATTGACAATAAATATAATTGGGAATAATACTATTTTAAGTTTATCTATACTGGGTTGTCTATGTTTAATATTCATAACAATGGTATAAAATACTAGTACTCATCCTACTAATTATCTCAATTGGTTCCTTTTGTAACTTAAATCTTTTTCAATTGATATTTGAGCCAAACAAAAGCCACATGATTCAATTGCAGACACATTCATTAATGTTGCACTTGTTTGTTACTAATAATTTTTGTTTTCGTTTGTTGAATTAATACAATACAATACATAATGAACTTAGCTTATCAGTTCCTGAATCTGCCTGAGCAAAGGTCCTGTTTTCTGATCATATTAGATATATCTTAAACTTCTTTCTTTGGCAGCATATACTTTACTCCAGCTGTCCAGAACCAATTTTACCACACTATAGGATATGTTCATGTTTTGGATTAACTTCCGCTTTCACTTTGACTTTATTGTAACATTTACTTTCTGGTGACAATGGCAAGTTCCTATGCCCCTAAAACCACCTTAAATGATTGGGAAAAATAATACTATTGGTTAATAAAATTAATTTAACTTATTTTATTTCGCTGATTACGAGTTTATTTAGTTTATTTCGTGACAGTCCGGTTTATTGTAAAAAAACAACTTACTAATATCCAGTTTTCTCCCGATCTTGACTCTGGTTATTTTCTCTGAAGATAACTGAGTTTATATATACTTTGAAGGCAGGCAGGACAGGTGCCAAAGTTGGCACAGGTACCAAGGTACCTATTTTGAAAACAACGACAACCTCCCACAACGATAACGACAACAATGACTCTCAATATAAAGTAAACCAAGCTGATATCTAAAATACAGTCGAAAATTCCAGAAAAGAGACTAAAGATGGTATGTTTATCGCGGTGTATAACTCAAAATTTTAATAATTCCATATCTTCTACGTAGGTTCTACTTTAGAATGTCCTGACCCTCAGCATAATATCGTCATTTAGATTCTGGCTGCAAAATCTATTCCAACTACTACTGCTGCTCTGCTACATATAGCGGATAGATTCTTGGTTGCAACAAAATGCTTTAAACATAGTTCACACAGTAGTACTCGTTAAGCTTAACGACTCATTTTGATTCAGAAAAATTTTTAACGAAAGGTTATTGTCAGAACTTTGTAAGAAACATTTACGTAATACCTACCCTAAAAAATAATACAGTATAGACTATAAGTTGCCAACGGAAAACTCTGCAAACAGAGTTCAACATTGTGTTATATCGAATTGCACACGTGCTTATATACAAAAAATGTTTATTTCAATAAAAGTCGTGCACAAACCCTTCGCACCAATTTGGTTGTTTTTATTTCAGCCGACGTTGGCGGTACCTCCGGATTGTATACTGGGTTCTGCATGGTGTCGTTTGTGGAGATGTTAGATATTTTTGGTAGACATTTTCTTGGTTGGATCTGGAAACGCCTAAAGAGATTCTTCGGTCAAACCGAGTCAGCCTCAACAAATGGTGCAGCTGGCGACGTCTCCATGAACGAAATTGGAAAGCAAAATTCCAATATAAATAATTCAACGGAGAAGTTCTAAAACACCAGCAGAGAAACTTAATGCCTTATGAACGATGTACTTTTTGATTTTACTTGATAATCTCGGTTAATGTTTAAGCATAAACTTGCCATTAGTAATACTGCATAGTTTGATGGAGCGAATTCTGGTATCATCTCACATCTCATGTAGCCTTCCCATCCCAAATATTCAGGGGGATCTTGCTCAATTACTGCACACGTTGTAAATAGTTTGTAAATATCATTTATATGTAGTATGCTTCGTTTTTGTTATGCCTTCAGTTGCAATAAATATGTTGTAGTTTTAAACTAGAGATGAAACTGTGGCACTATAGTAAACCACAGTCTGCGATAAATATGTAATGAAATTACTGTTTCTGTTACTGTAATTGTTGTTTTATTCAGTAAAAAGGCGTTTCGCGTTCTTACAGCCTCACCTAGCAACCAGGAATAGGTTATTAGAAACTAGTATAAGGTGGCCTGAGTAAAGAATAATCTAGGCCCTACCCGGAAATCTGCCAAAAAAGGCTAACCTAGTGAGTTATTAATTGGTTCTACCAAAAGTGTTCTACTAATTAGTTCTGTTGAAGATCTCATGGCCAGTCCAGTTATCTATGCCAGGTAATTGTATAAAGAAACAACCCGTATCTGTTACTGTCAATTATCATCTGTTCTTGTATCTTGTGTCTGTCAAAACTGCCAGAATTGCCTTAAAACCTCAACAATTCAATTAATTAACAGGGCTTAACTAAGGTATAGTAATTGGGTTCCTGCGGCCGTATTGAGGCCCTTGAACTACACTAATTAATAAACTTAATAAGTGTTAAAATCACTTACAATATGTATAATTAATGGGATTATCTCAACTCTTAGTGCAAGGATTCGAACCTTTGACCTTTTGTCCTTCCTGTACGTGTGTGGGACGGCCGTACTGAGGCCTCCCGCAACTACACAAACCCCTATTACGTCAATCTTGCGCAAGGGCGGTCGTAATTGAGACCCCCTTGATTCCCCTGTCTTTGTGCCTCTTTCGTCAGCGTTGCATCACGGCCAATTTCGGCATAAACCCCCCTTAAACAGTACAAAAATACATAGCTACACACTTTATTACTACATTTACACAACACACAAGAACAATTACACACCAGCAAGGTTTCTTCTTCTTTAATTCCTGAAACAACAAAAAGTACAAATTAAATTACACATTTTAAATCTTACGTTTTAATCTTAACTCCATTAATTAGGGAGTTTTCTAACTCCTCCCTTCTCCCTTCTCCTTTTACGGGTCGGCCTTTCATCTCTGACCGCCCGTCTGTTTGTCTGGAGAGCGTGGAAAGCTCCCAGACCTTACGTGAACGAATGCCATTCATGCATTCATTCACGTAAGTCACACAATAGTGACCTTATCAGGGTCACCGCTGACCTCCCACCCACAAAAGGCTGAATCCAGCCTTTGCACTAATCAGTATAAAAATGAGGTAGACAAATATAACACGTATAGACGATACAATTATATACAGTAATAATAGGCAATTAGGTACTTAAATTATTAGCTACATAGGTAATTATTAGTAGTTTTAGTTTTCATTAGTTTTAAACTAGGTACCTAGGTATTACGTGATTTGTTTTCGTCTTTTGGGTCTCTGATGGACCCAACAGGTGAGGCCCCTTTGCTTTCTGCTAAGCAAAGGGAGCCCTTTGTGTTGGCCGCTGGAGGACTAAGTTTCTGAAAATATTGGAGTTTCTGTTTACTCCAGATTTATGGGCCCCAGCAGAGACCCCTAAAACTTGATACTAAAAATCCGGCCTTTGGCCTCCTTTCTGTCTGATTTAGGGGTCATCTGTTCCCATTAATTTGGGGGTCCTCCAGCCGCCAGACGCGCCTGTGGGCTACCGTAGGTCACGACTCGGTAGCCCAATGGTAAAGCGTGATCATTCAAAACCGTCCAATCAGAAGCTAGGAAGCTTAAGGCCAACCCCCTGACGGGGTCTCGACTGCAACTAGCAGTTAGCAGTCAGTGCTTGGCTGGCAGTCGGGGAGAGAGGTTGGTCTCTCTCCCCTAATCACATTAGCATTGTTTTCTCCCCTTTAATGTCCGTATGTCTCCGGGAGAGGTGTGTCTTGCGCCAATTATACGGAGGCCTGGACTATAGCACCTCTCCCCTTCCCCCCATTTCCCCTTAGGGTTTTTTATTAGCAACTGCCAGCCAGGCACTCACGTTCCTGGCCGCCCCGTGAGCCCATATGTCTGCGGACGGCTCACGGGGTGCACTGCTTCTGACCCGGGGACCCTTATGCCTGAGAGGCGGCCCCCGGGTCCCTTCACTCTCTCGACTTACCCGGGGTCTCCGGACCCCGGAAGACCATTTTTATAGTGTTTTTCGGGCCTTGTGCCCATTATTTTTAGTTGTAGTTGTGAGGGTGTGGGCCTTTCGCCCCACCCTCTGGGGTATTGTTTGTGATCCCTTTTTTTCCTTTTCATGCGTTTTCCGTGGTGATTTGCGAGCAGCCGAACCTCGCAAATCACTCTCACTAAAAAGGTTTTAAAATCGTCACCTTCTCCATTTTATGTATTTTTCCTAAAAGGCCTTTTTGGCCCACTCCACAAATAAATTACATTGGGTTATTTTGCTCAAAAAGCCCAATTTAAACCAGTCATTTTACCTTTTTCTAACCTTCCAGTTTTCACTCCAAAACCCGATTTCTCACCCTAAAGTCAACATAAACTTGGGTAGTTAGTTTTAAGGGAGGACCCTCACCTACCCACCTTGAGGAAGGGGAGTTAGGCCACTCCCCGGGAGTAGGTCTTTCAGGTTAGGACCCCCTCACCCCACAGCCGGCAACCAGAGTTGCCGGCCATGTTTTCACATTGCAATTCAAAAGCCACTGTTATAACCTTGTCTCGTTTTTAATCATTGCCGAATTAAAACGTGAGGCTGTCTAAAACACTCTAAAGCCGAAAACTCAACCTCTTAAATCCTGTTTAATCTATTAATTATTAAGACGTTAACTGGGGAATACCGGCTCCCCTTTAATTAAAAAGCTGTCCTTAGCATATTTTCGTAATAATTGCTTGAACAGCAATTATTGTCCCCGTTGGCTTTTGCACGCACAAAATACAAACCAACGCACACGGGTGATCACGTGGGAATGGCCATTTCTGGGCCATTCCCGAAAAATAATGCACTTTCACGCAACCGTAGTTAGTTATACGAATTAGTTAGGCTAGTAATCTGGGAATTAGCCCCATTTTAGCACTATTAGGGCTGTAATTTGTACTGTGTTGTATGAATGCGGCTCCTCACGTAAACTCCTCCAGTTGAGGTTGTGAGCGCAGCCCAGTATGCGTGAGGTGTGAATGTTGCATAACTGTGTCTGAATAACTGTGTGAGTGACTGTGAATGTATGAATGAAACAATGTGTGCGTGAAGTAGTGTAGGTACGATTGTATGTGTGTGGTTACCGTTTAAATGAGCGTGTGAAAATAGTATGCGTGAATCTGTATGAATGGAATTACGTTTACGTTTGCTGTGTGTTAATAACTGTATGAATGGGACTGCTCATGTAAACCCCTCGCGGAGGTCTTGAGTGTAGTCTGTAGGGAAACAACTAGTTAGGTGATAATATTAAGCTGTAGTTAGGTATCATAAGTAAAACATACATCGTAAACAGTTAGGTTAGGTTAGAAATAACAGTTCAGTTCTATATTAGTCAGTTTAGTAGTTATAGTCAGCCTTAGTAGTTATAATTGTAGTAATTATAGTTAGTACCAGTCATAGCGGTTAAGACTGTAATGTTAGTTAGGACTGTTAGTGTTTGTTAGTTGTTGTTAGTCTGTGCAATCCGGTTATAGATTGACCCCCAGAGGCCTGCGTAAGTCACCCGGCTCAGGGTGCAGGCCCTCTGCAAGAAAGGGGCAATCTACCATTGTCCAGTTAGACTTTTACGCCCAGGCTAGGAGTGGTGGTAACCTCATTTGCATAGTTGCATAATATGGTTTAGGAACCCAATAGCAGGTTACCAACCCAGGTTAGGGTTATAATTGTTACCATTAAGTCTAGTTAGGCCTGTAGGGTATGAAATAGGCCTCGGTCAGTATCAGGTAGTCAGTAATAAGTAATAGTCAGCAATAATCGGTAGTATTTAACATTATCCTGTTTAGTGGCCAGATTTGGGCCTTAATTAAGTATTAATCGTCAATTATAACAAATAGGTTATACTTCACCTACTGGGTAATACGTAGTAATTAGGTTAGGTCAGTTTAGCTGTAGTCTAGGTCTGTAGTAAATACTGAGTAGTGCACACGTGACTCTATGCCCGGGAGAGGCTCGGTCAGAGCCTCATTTGCATATCTCGCCAAGTAGGCCGGCACGGCCCCAAGCTTGGTCAAGGTTATCCGTTTGATCCTCAAAAACGCCAGTTTTCGTCTGTTTGCAACCTAAAAATATAAAATAACACATTACACATTACGCAATACACAATTCGGGTCTTGAACCCGCACGTAAAAGCCAATCGGTCCGGACAATAGTTGCTGGGGTTTTAATCCCCACCACCTCTGTTTCTAATGGGTTTTAACCCATTTGATTCAGGTAGCCACCCGATCTGCTCCAAGCGTTCGGTATCTGCTGCTGGAATCAAGTCTGATCATTGCCCTGTTGGAGATAACTGTGTGACGATTTGCTAGTACCTGTCCAGTCGTGTGTCGTGTCCTGTCCAGTCTTGTGCGGATCCGGAAAGAGATCCCAGTGCCAGTGTTAATCCAGTTCTGTCTGATCTGTCTCGTGGAATCGCTAATTAGGTACATATTGGGCCTACGTTTTGGTACGGAACCAGGTCGTTGTTGAGCAGACGCGGTGAGAGCTACCGGAAGTAATCGTTGGGAAAACCTACTGCTATCATCAGGAACTTTTGTAGAACTATCTGAAAACCATGTTCAGTGAAAGCAGCACCGCCTACATTCTGATTCTAGTGGCCGAAGCCACCCTCTAAAGATATTGACAATTTGTTTAGCTTGTCACATATTAACTTTGAGATAATTATCTGAGGAAGCCGATCCGAGCTTTCCGACAATAACCGACACTCTCCCAGCCTGTAACTGTCATTATCCATTTCAGAGACCGGAACTCTTCTCGAAATTCAGTTATTCTGGGCAGTCAATTATACGGAGACGCCAGAGCAAAGCCAACCTCGTTCCCACTCGATTCGGATTATAAACAGTTGTTAATTAGTGTAACTTGTGTGTGCGGTCCCAAGAGCTATTGTAAGGGACAGAGTCACAGTAGAGGCTAGCACAGAGCCTAAGAGTTGAGTTGAGCCAAAGCACATAGGATACCGGTCTTGTTAGTTAGTCTTTAGCAGCACTAGAGTGTGTTATACCTGAAGCGAGAGTACTGTAACGACCCCGAAACCGGATAATCAGCCCTAACTGAGAAAGTACTAGTCAACCAAACCAAAGGGCAATTCTGGCAGACAGTATCTTGTAATACTGTTGATTGTAAATCCATAACTGCAGTGAATCATTGTCTGTTGGAATTTGGTAATTCTGTGTGTTCTATTTGTCATAATAAATAATTATCCTTTCAGCTGCTTCGGCTTTCGCGTACATTTCAGAGATCCCCAACTCTATTCGTATTGAGGTTAGATTTGAAACGACAGTCGCCCATTGAGACTATAAATCCCGATTCCCCTGCTTAAAACGAACTCACCCCGTTAGACCCCATTTCAGGTCAGCTATTGAGCCCTGGTTGTCAGCATACCACTACAGCCGGAGCTTCCAATCTAAGCGAAGATCCATCTTTGCGTGCCGACCTTGACTCGTGTCTTGGATCCTGATCAGATCTGGTCTAGTCTAGCCTAGTCTATTCTAGCCCTGACCAACTACAGACGACCCCGAATCAAGCAAAAGTTTATTGGAGACACGACCCCCTCCAATACAGAGAAATTCAGTAAAGATCTGACAGAGTCTATTACACGGTCTAGAAAGAATTGGAGCCCCAGGTGAGGATCCATCTGCCAATCACTTCAGTGAGGAACATTTACGACCAGAAATCATGGAGAATCCCGCTCAGGATAGCCACAATCATCGAGATCATCATCAGTCCGACTACGAAAGCGACGATAACCAGGATAATCAACCTCCTCCTCCTTATCCAGCCGTGGTAGGAGGAGGCTTTCGCAGGAACCGGGTCTCATTTCCCGGCGAACCTGGTGGACCCTCTGGCTCCGGTGGCCCTGGTGGTCCTGGAGGTCCTGGAGGTCCTGGTGGTCCTGGTGGTCCCGGAGGTCCTGGTGGTCCCGGTGGCCCCAACGATCCCAATCCCCCCGGAAATCGTCCGGATTCGCCTGACAGTGTGGATTCTGTTCAGGCAATGGGAGACATTCTTGCCTCCCTACAGAGAAGTATTCATACGCAGGCTGTCTCCTTCTCCTACCGAGATATGCCCACCTTCGCCTGCAAGGATTCCGAAAACTTCGATGACCATCTGGTCAACTATGAAAGATTCTGCCAGCGCCTAAATCTGGATAACCATCAGAAGGTTATGAACTTCTCTTCCACCCTTCGAGGCAGAGCCGCGGAAATCTGCAAATGCTTGCCTCGAGGCGCCATGCGCCCCTACGACTGGGACGCCTCTGTCGCCGTGCTCAGAGAGCACATGATCCCGCCGCTGACAGGAATGCATGCCACGGCGAAGTTTTTCAGCATCCGACAGCTACCTCACGAATCTGTAGCTGATTTTTCCCTTCGGCTCCAGAAGTATGCCCGGATAGCCTGGGAAAATGGCGCTCACCCGGATACATTGGAAGCCATGAAAGTCCGCTGTTTCCTGATCGGTCTCAGGAATGAGTACAAGCCTCATGTCCCCATGGACACAACAGACTATTCCCTCGCCTTTCAGAAGGCCCGAGAAGCGGAAGGCGTCTACCCTCGAGAAGGCACCCCTGCCTTCCTGGAACTGGACCCCGAAGGAAGTGTCCCATCGGGAGGACTCACTGGGCCTGCCATGGTCACGGCCCTATCATCACTAGTCCAGAGCACTGCTGCTCTAGCCACAGAGGTTCGGAGCATGAAATCTAAGGAGAACCAGAACCGACGGCCTCCTTCCCCTCCCCATCGGCCTGAACGGAACGAGAACAAGATTCCATTTCCCAGTGACTACCGCTGTTTCAACTGCGGAAAAGGAGGTCATTCCAAGCGAGAATGCCGTGCTCCTGGTGGAGGTGGTTTTAGGCCACGGAACGACTACAATGGACCGCCCCGGAGCAACAATGGCAACAACAACGGGAATCAGCGATTCCCGCCCCTCAGGACAGCAGAACGGTTCCAATGGTGGGAACCGGAATTACAACGACCGGTCTCGGTCCCAACCTGGTCCCTCCTACGCAGGTCAGCAGGAACGAAATCCTCGCCCTTCATGGACCAGGAATGAAGAGCGAAATGCCTCGGAATCAGTTCATGCGCCCTATGGGTCCAGATTCGCGGATGTCAGACAGCAACACCGCCCTGGACCGTCAGTGATCCAGACCATGGCTGCTGCGCCTCAGGAAAGACAGGTTAGTTTTGATCCCCCTCGCCCCTCTCTTTCCACCCAGATCCTGCAGTTAGAGCAGGAAATCACAGATCTGGGAGGTCAATCTTATTCCACCCCTCCCTATCTGAAGGGGAATAGCGCGGACAATCATGCCGCCTTCACCCTTGACTCGGTCGCAGAGAAGCTCGACCGGGAGCTGTATTCGCTGCCGATCTATCAGAAGCCTATGTCAGTCAAGTGTCCTGCCATGTATAAGACTGACGAACCCGTGGAAACCAATTACGGGTTGCCCTTTCATCCGGATCGCGTCTACAGCGAAAAGCAGGAGCGTTCGCAGAATCCGTCCGGAGCTGAGGACGAAGACAAGGAGAACACGCCGCCTGCGAAAGTCAACGATCGGCCCGAATCTGAACAGCCGGTTCAGAATTCGTCAGCTGCTACCGTCCGTCCCTCGCCCGCCAAGGACTCATTGGCCGCGCGATCTCAATCTGTAGGACGCGGACGCGAGCTCCGTAAGAGCCCTCCAGGCCATAACCCCACAGGCCAGGGTTATGCTCCCTCCCGAGTCCAGTCTGTTCCTGCTCCCAAACAACTGGAAGTGGACCTTGGAGAAGCTGTCAGAGAATTCCGGATACAGCTGGGATTACCCCCCATGGCCCAGGTGGAATCAGTCCTTCAAGCGGCGAAGCTGCCGTTTCCTGAGCCTAACTGGATCACATCAGAAGGTCTCCGTCCTCGTCCCAAAGCGGACCTGGAAGCAGCCAGAGAAACTGCCCGGAAACTGCTCACCCAGGCAGGAATGGCGGTCATGGAAGACGATCCTCTCCTGGATGCGGAAGGAGAGATTTTCCCTTATCCAGAATATTCGGAGCTGCCTTCCTCTCCCGAACAGCTCTCGCCCATTGTGAAGGAGGATCCCTTCCACTTCTATACCTTTTCCAGCACAGAAGAATCCGACTACGATCAGGATTTCCTGCCCATTTTGGCCAATGCCGAAATGCGGGCTATTCGGCAAGCAGAGATACTTTCCAGTAACGGAAAGCAGGGAAAAGCCAGCAAAGGGAAAAAGAAGAAGAAATCAGGACAGAACACGCCTCAAGCTGGAACCCTGGTGCCGAACTGTTCCCTATGTCCGAAGGACATTAGATTCTTGCGCAGACTGCTCAAGGACATCCGTACCCGTGAGCGGAAACGCGCTCAACAGGAGGAACGGCGAATTTGGCAAAGGAAGAAGGAACGTGAGCGCAGCTGGGCTGCCCACCAGAAGTACCTGGAGGTTCAGGCCAAGTTGAAGGCCCAGAACCCTATTCGCCGGACCACGGACGAGCCTGATCTGCCCGTCCAGCGGGAACCGCAGACAGTCTTAGTATCGAAATACCCTGGTCGCTCAAGGTACGCCCCGGCCGTAAAGAAGACTTCCTTCTCTCAGCCACCCAGCCAGCCGGCTCAGCCCAAAACTGAGCCTCAGCACAAGCCTCGAGCACTGAAAAAGCAGTCCTCCTATGGTGGAATTCCGTTCCCCATTGTCCTGATGTGGATGCTGCTCGGATTGTTGGTTGCCATATGGATGCCCGGAATCCAGGCCCAATCGGCCGATGACTACTTCACGGAACGGGCCAAGTCCATGAACTCCATGGTTTCTACACAGTGGGGATTGGCCTTATCCCCCAAAGGATTGATGGCGACCTACGAACGGACCGAGTACATCCCGATCCTGATCCACATGAAAATGCCTGAGCCCCCCAGAACCAAGAAAATGAAAGCTTGGTTATCCTTCTGCAGCTTGTGCAGTGGGCAACGGCATGAAATCCCGGATCATTTGCTATCCCGGTGTGATCGGTGCGGATCAACCCCTTCACACGCGGACGACTGGCCCTGTACTCTATGCCGAGTTCCCCTGCAGAATCAGACTGAGTCAATGAGAAAACGCTGCGTGACCTGTACTACACACAGGCAAAGAGTTGATGAATGGCTCAAGGATTGCCCTCATGAGCCGCACCTGACCAGTCTGGTAAAGAACATCACGGAAGAGTATCACGAAATGTACAGTGGTATTTTGAATACCCGGTACTATTCTGCTATCATGAAGATAATCTGCGACAAGAGCCCTATCCTCTGCAACGCGTCTGCCCCCAAATATCGGAATTACAGCGAGTCCTTGTATGCGGACCATGGCTATCAGTCCATTCATTTCAAGCTTCCCCTGACGCGGAAAAAGCGCTTCGTGGGAGAAGTCGTTGGCCTAGTTGGCCTTGGCATGTCCATTGCCAACACCGTTCACCTGAACCAGGTCAAGAGTAAAGTGAATGCCATCATTGAGGCCACTCATAAGCTTGACGAACAAGTCTTGGCGCATCAGGAGTCAGGAGTCAAAAGCTGGTTGAGGCAAACGAGCAAATATACTCGTTTATGCACTATTCCATCCAGGAATTACTAGGCCTCATCAATTCTGCTCGCTGCGAAGCCTTCACCATGACGACCCACGTTCAGTATTCACTGATCGTGTCCAACTTTGAGCACTCGCTCAAACACAGCATTGACAGCGTCATGGCCGCTGGGTTGGACGGCAGAATCTCCCCCAGCCTGATCAACTTCAAGATTGTCCGCGACATCGTCAACAATCATGCACAACTGAACCAGTCCCTGTTGCGCGACGAACCAAGTCTCATCTATAGATTTGGCAGGATCTATCCCGTTCGGATGGATATTAAGAAGTTGATTTTCGGCTTCATTTTGGAAGTGCCTACGCCTTCCCGAGCAGACGTTGCCCCCATCTACGAAGTCAGCAATGTGGGCTACAATGACCCCAACAACAATGCCCAGATGAAGGCTCCCGTGCCGCAGTTCGTGAGACACGAGGTAGCCCACAAGAGCTCGGAGTTCTCAGAGGTCAAGATCCATGAATGCCAAGCTTCACCCGGACTTTGGCTCAGCGGCCCTAATACGTTAGTGGCCACAACTCAGTCGGCTTGTCTGAAGGCCATAGTGTCCACCCTGCCTCTTGACACTGCTAATTGTAGACAGCAGATGCTGGTTAAAGTCCTGACCCCGGACACGGATTTTGCCTCGACTCCCGCTGGAGTTCTGATTCGAACCAGCTATCGCGAAATCATGCTGACTCAAACCCCGCAGTTGCAACATGTCTCGCGTGGAGAAGTGCTTCCTGTCCCCGAGAATGGAGTGATTTGGTTGGAACATGGAAAATATAACCACATCATTGTCGGCGATTTGGTGCTAACCAGCGCCATAGAAGTGGTCCAACATTCCGCTCCCCTAACAATTAGCAGACTGCCATTCGACGCTCCTGAACTGGACGCCGTCCCCATTCACTACACAGATCTAGAGCGGGCAGAATATGAGAATCGTGCCGTCAAGGATATTCTCAGGAAACATCACCGGGATGCCCCCCTTAACCTTCAGCCATTGGATATACCTGTCTGGTCCGCTTTTCTGATCATCCTGGGACTCATCACTATTGGAGTCCTGATCACTATCTGGTTTTCCCCCTGTCTGGCTGACACCCGAGCAGCCCTAATTGACTGGGGCCGAGAAGCCTGCCATAGCTGCGGACAAAGACTCAGCCGGTTGGGAACTGGAACAGAGAAAGTTCCGACTTCGCCGCCCTCAGGGACCAGCCCTGCGGAGGACCGCAGTCGCTCGCCGGAAATGGGAGCCTATCATCCCATGCACCCTATCTTAGCCAAAGACGCGCAGCTGAACAGCGTCATTCATATCACGCCGGACCGTCAGCCCCATATGGCTTTGAGGAGATTTCCCTGGAGCCTCTCCAGGAATACAGGTCGCAAAACCCCCTCAATCCTCCTGAGCACCCCATGGGTGCCCGGCCTCGAAGTCCCTATGTACCCAGGCCTAAGAGCCCACTGCTCCCAACTCCAGGAGCAGTCACAAGATCCAGAAGAGCGCTTCTGAACCAGTCCGAAGAGGAAGAGGACACCCCCGCGGAGTCTTTCCAGCTCCTGCGACAAGTTGCCGGACGCAGAAGTCGCAGCCCTGGTCGTGCCTATAGTCCACCTACAGATGGAGCGCGAAGATCTTGCGCCTCTCCCCCGCCCTATCAACGGTCGGGAGCCAGCTCCAGAGAATCCTCTACGGGAAGACGACTAAGAGTCAAGGACAGCCGAGAAGAACCTCGAGTTTGGGCCCTCCAATGCCCTCCCGAGGACGAATATGGGAACTTTTCTCTCAGCGCTTCACCCCTGTTGATAGACATACAGATTCATGGAGCCACCATTTCAGCCCTGCTCGACACAGGAGCCAATATCACCGTGATCTCAGATCAGGTGGTCCAACGGCATAAATTGCCAACCGTGGCACTGGAACGGCCTAAATGGAGCATATCTGCTACCGGACACCGGCTTAACATCGACAAGAAAGTCGAGGCCCATGTCACTTTCCCAGGGTGTCCGAACCACCCTGCCGTGCCGCACGTCTTCTATGTCAGTGCAAGCGCCCCACAGGATGTTCTTCTTGGAACGGATTTCATGGCGCGATTCAATGCCACCTTTGAGATTTCCATTCACACTAACGAAGTCAAGATTCACTCCACCCATCCTGCTGGACGCTTCTCAATTCCGATCTCTACCCCTCAATACCCCTTGGCTACCTCCTATCAGGTCATACTGATGACCGACTTCACTCTGCCTGCGTATTCCCGGGCAATTGTCAACGCTATGGTAGAGATTCCGCCCGACGTCACTCTGAACGTGGAGGGAGATTTCGACCCTCATCCGCACAAGTTCTGTTCACCTCATCACCCAAACCGCCCTGTCGCGTGCATGCCAGCTCGAGTCCGACTGGACGACTGCAGAATTGTCGTCTACATGGAGAACTATTCCTGCGAGCCCATAAAACTGTATGCCAAAGAATCACTGGGCACAGTAACCCCGGATCTGCCGCAAGAAGAGCCCATTGAGGGGCATGACCATTCATACGGGTTATATTACGTTCGCACGCCCAATAACGGTGTGTTGCAACTGAATCAGGTTCTGGACTACCCGGAATCTGAGGTTCCGCGAACCTTGGCCGCACGGCCTACCCCAAATCAGGCATTCTCTGCCAAGGGCTCGCCGAATGAGCTCCTGACGTACGACAAGCTACCGTCAGTCTTTAAAGAGATGCCCCGACCTACCGCTGAATTATCAGCAAAAGAAGTAGATCAGTTCTGTCAATCCCTGGTCCGAAACGAATCAGTCTTCTCCCATCACCCCTATGACGTAGGGAAGTGTTCAGTGTTCCAGGCCACTATCAATACTGGAACTCATTCCCCCCTCTACTCTCCGCCCTACCGTCTGCCTGTACATCTGCGTGATACCCTGTTGGAAGAACTGAAAGAGATGATCAAACACGGATTCATCCGGCCGTCCCAAAGCCCGTGGGCATCTCCTATGCTCTACGTCCCAAAGCCAAACGGGAAATGGCGTCTTTGCGTAGATTTCCGCCGAATCAATCAGGTATCACAGCCGGATATCTATCCTTTGCCCAGGATCGATGACATCTTGGCAGCTCTGAGAGGAGCTAAATACTTTAGCACACTGGACTTGAACAAAGGATTCAACCAGATTGAACTAGACGAAGGTTCCCGTGCTAAAGCCGCCTTCAACACCTTTCACGGACAATTCGAGTACAACGTCCTGCCCTTTGGCCTCAAGTCCGCCCCTGGCAATTTTCAGCGCTGTATGGAACGCGTTTTGGGCGACCTTCAGTGGAAGAAGTGTATCATCTATATAGACGATATCCTAATCTTCTCCCGGAACTTCGAAGATCATTTGGAAAGTATGCAGGAGATCTTCGACCGCCTGACCGCTGCAGATCTGAAACTCAACACGGAAAAGTGCTCATTTCTGCAGACCCAGGTTAAGTATCTTGGGCACATCATCTCTGAAAAGGGAGTTGAACCTCTGGCTGACCGGATCAAAGCAATTCAGGAATTCGCCAGACCCAAGGCAGTCAAGGACGTGGAGAGCTTTCTATTATGCCAAGTTCATTAAAGGGTTTGCCTCCCTTGCCAGCCCGCTCTACCAGCTCAAGAAAAAGGACCACAAGTTCAGCTGGAATCATGAGCATCAGAAAGCCTTTGAGGCACTGAAATCGGCCCTTCTTCAAGCGCCGGTTCTGGCACACCCAGACGTGGACAAGCCATTTGTCCTGCACACTGACGCCAGAGATCTTGGCCTAGGAGCTGTACTCTCCCAAGAACAGGAAGACGGAAAGGAGCACCCAGTGGCCTATGCAGCCAGATCTCTGAAGAGGCACGAAAAGAATTACAGTACGCATGACAAAGAGTGCCTAGCCATCAAGTTCGGAATCCAGCATTTCCGACATTTTCTGTACGGAGGTCCCCCGTTCCTGGTAGTGACCGATCACTCAGCCCTCAGATGGCTCATGACAGCTCCCCCTCAGAACTCCCGACTCGCACGATGGCGTGTCGAGCTCAGCGAGTACACGTTTGACATCAAGCACAGGCCTGGCAAGGAAAACAGCAATGCTGATGGTCTGTCCCGAAATCCCCTGTTCAAGGACATCGCGGGCCCAAAATTGGACGCCCCGCTCAATGTCAGAGTTGTCACGCCTCCTGTGGAACCTGAAGTGGCTGATCAGCTCATCGGAGCTGTAAACTGCCTGATAGCTTGCCACCCACCGCCGGGTCGTCTCACCATGGAGACTCAGAAAAGGCAAGTTAGGCACAGCCTAGATGACCTTCGTGAGCAGCTACAAACGCTCACCTTGCGAAGCCTCGACGAAACAGAAGCCGAGGCTGCTGCGTCAACTGTCCAGCAACCACAACCTATTGCCCAAGCAGCCGTCAGCACCGTCAGTGCTCGAGAACGGAAGGATTTGGATATGCAGAGCAGCTCGTCAGAGGAACGACCGCTGCAAATAGCCGACGTTGAAGCCGCCCCGAAAGGCATAGATTCCGACACGACTCCTTCCCAAGGGGAACAGGAGAACCAGTCTCAGCAGGCTGAAGAACCGCAGGAACAACCGGCCGACGAACAGCGAGCCGAATCCATGACGTCTGGATCCTGGGATGAGGAGTTCTTCTCCGCTCCTCCTCCTGGCGAAATGAGAGGAATGCGGGTTGCCCAGGTTCCGCCTAGCCAGCATGCGGCTGATAACCCCCCTGCTATCCCGATGGAAGAACCCCTCAATCTCATGAATACCATCTGGGATAGATTGATCGAACAACAACAAAATGACACCTTCTTCGCCTCAATCCTGAATTATCTCCTCTATGACATCCTCCCAACGGATTTTGCCAAGGCCGTAAAGGTGACCTCGGCAGCCGCTGATTTCATCATAGAAGATGATGTGCTGTACCGACTCGCGAAGTCACGAGATGAGACTTCTCGCCAGTTGGCCGTACCTATTCCCCTGAGGAACCACGTGCTCATGGCCGCACATGACAGCCCTTTTGCCGGGCACCTGGGAGTTGCTAGGACTCATGCCCGTATTCAGCGGAATTATTGGTGGCCTTCTCTCTGGGCCTCGGTCCGAGATTGGGTGAACACCTGCCGGGTCTGCATGGCTCACAAGGCCCCTCAACGGAGGAAGAATGCCCATCTACACACGATTCCGCCCACTGAACCATTCGAACGAGTTCACGTGGATATCATGGATATGAGGCGCCCGTCCATCCATGGACATCGCTACGTGATCTCATTCATTGACGCCTTCTCCAAATACGTGGTTGCAGTACCAGTACGGACAGCTACTGCCCTCGTAACCGCCTTCGTGTTTGTGGAACACGTTCTCCTCAAATTCGGAGCGCCCAGGAAATTGGTCAGTGATCAGGGCACGCAGTTTGTCTCTGCCCTAAACAAGGCTATCTGCAAATTGGCGGACATCAAGAAGATTGAGACCACCAAGTACAATCCCTCCAGTAATGGCCAAATTGAGCGATGGCACCGTACTCTGAAGCATATGCTCAGAACTGCTGTGGAACAACACCTGGATTGGGATC